>JABJVR010006028.1:0-12884 GCA_025773905.1 Chitala chitala | reverse complement strand
AACTCAGCACAAAGGGGCAGGAGAAAGGGTGACATCTAGGGTACACAAGGGTCATTACAAGCAGGGGTGTTACAGTAGTCTTCTGATGTATGAAAAGGGCTGAATAAAGCAAGCATTCCATAAAAGAGGGAGTGTTAAATTATGTATATTGTAAATGCAATTGTGTGTTCATATACTAATTAGAATTTCAGCTTCATAGGCACATAGACCTAACAGTGGTAAGTGAAGTTGTGTAATGCATTTTCTGTTGCGGGATAGAACACGGTTGAAAAGGCATTTTGTGGCAAGCACACATGAGCAATATCACATTTGGAAAGTGCAGCTATAAAAAGATAAGGAACAGAATTTAAGAATTTCAGCATTTACTGTACTGTGACTTCCTGTTCTGATCCGAGTGGAAATGGCTCCCAGCAGCGAGTTAGAGGATTTGTTTTTTTTTTTTTTAAAAAACAAATTTCCTGTTCTCTATTTAAACTTCGTGTTTAGATTCCTTTGTTTGCTTATCACCCTTTTTGTGGAAAATATATTATTTTCTTAATATAACATTCCTGTTATGGGGCTACACTAATCACATAGTAGTTATAATTCTAAGGTGGACCGCCTGTCACAGCTTTGGTTCACCACCAGAGTCTATACTGTGCAACATGTCAGTCCCGGGTCATCATCAGTTTTATCAGTAAGGCTACCTCATTGTGTCTGCTTAAGCCTAAGCAGAACAATCCTTCACTCTCAATAATTCCTGTAAGTGGTGCACAAACCCAATGAACGACAAATTAACTGTATGTATTGGTTTTGGCATTAGCTGAAGCTGACTCTCTGATTATAGTGTTGACATCTGAGATGAAGCCATGCCAGCAGTGTGTATGAAAGGCAGCAGGATCAGTCATTGGTGCTACAGTTTATTCAGTTCTGAGTCACATGTACTCTTGAAATGTGCTCTTCAGGGTTTATGCTTTAATAGGAATATAGAAGCTAATATACATTACATGTGAGTAATTCTTAATTATTGATTGTACTGTAGGTTAATTGCGTTCCAGTTTACCCTGTCATTAAAGAGTATATAACTGTGTTAGCAGCCTGGTGGGTCAATGGGTAGAACATCGTACTGGGATGTGGAAGTCACCTGGTTTCACTCACAGCTCAACTGCCAGGTGTGTCCCTGATCATGACACTGAAATGCTAGCTCCCTGGACACCTTTTTGTGACTGGCAGCCCACTGCTCCCCTCAGGGAATGAACAGAGAAGTAATTTCCCTCTGGAATTAAAAAAACACAGTATTGTGTGTGTGTGTGTGTGTGTGTGTGTGTGTGTGTGTGTGTGTGTGTGTGTGTGTGTGTGTGTGTAAGCTGAATGGGCCAGTGAACAGACTAGTTGGGTAGAGTGTCCAAAAGGCACAGTGGATGCTGAAACAGGTTTCTGTCAAAGCTCTTCTGCAGACATTAGATACCTTGCTCTGTCTCTCTCTCTCTCTCTCTCTCTCTCTCTCTGTCTCGCTCACTTATTATAACTCTCATAATTTGTTAGCTGTGGAGACTATGCTAACAAATTATGCACAAATTTCAGAACTTTATAATGTCATATAAAGGAACTTCAGTGTTATGTTATATTCCTGAAACATAACTGTAATATGCAGAAAAAATATTCTAAGATCATAATGAGTTTTGGAGACACACTTTGTAACAGCTTGGTACAGTTTGGAGAGAAACAAAAGCTGGATGTGACTGATAAAAGTAAAAAATTATTTCTCAGATGTGCAAAATACACAAAGGTGATGGGGAGGTTTTCATGCAGTTATAAATTGGGCAACAGTAATTATGGGAATATGGACTTTTTAGTCCAGCTCAGCCTGACCTCCAACTGAGAACAGTTATCAAATGGAATTGTCCACAAGTGAAAAAAATGAACCTTCTATCTTCTGTTGGTTTCCTTGGATCTGTTTTTAGAAACCCTGAGGAACAAAGGCTCTGGACACATAGGAAACTTAATATCCCTCTGGTCTACAACGGCAGGCTGGTGGGTGGGTCCTTGTTTGCTTGACCTCCCTTAAAGACGCCAGTAAAGCATTCTGGACTGGACGTTTGACCTTGTGAATTGATCCTCTGTCCCATAATCTTCATAGCAGCCACTCTTCAGAGACAAACCCCAGATGACTCATTGGATTTGATCTCTTCCATTCCTAGTTTGATGACCCTGTCTTTCTCATTGCTGATATACTAAATGTGGTATCTCCCTTGGCCAAACAAACCTATTTGCTGGAGAATGAATTACTATCACCAATGAACTTACTTTAAGCCTCAGTGCTACTAACTGCACCAGAAACCCAGTGCTGCCTATGCAGAATGGCTAAAACTTGTATTGCCAAACAGTGATCAGTAACAGTTAGTACACAAGCTTTCCTGGTGATTGAGAAATTATTCACAAGGCTTTGATATGAGTAGTTATATCATGCTGTTGCTTAAGAAACACATTTTTTTTATTACTTAAATTTACTTGTTTCTGCTTGTCAGTGTGCACCCCGTCAAGTATATTTCATGTTGATATGTATTTTTCTGAAAAGCAGAATGTTGTTTATTCCTACGTCTTTCACATTCTGTTATTTTGAGATTTCTGTTAGAAAGAGGGTTTGGCAAAATGTGATGACACTGCGTGTGTTAATGATCAGAAAAGGGCCTGTTGTGTTTCTCCCTTTCTTAACTCGGATGTCAGTGTGATTGCTGGAGATGCAGAGATTCTATTTAAATATCTCCAGCTTTGTGGTGTCACCGGCTAAGAATGCTGTAAGCACTTGCAGAGTGATGTGGTGGCCAGGCATTGTGTGCCGCGTGTTCAGTGTGATAAATCAGCGTGTCCCACTGGGGCTCCGTGTGCACAGGCAGTGTGGTGTTCATCTTATCAGCTGTGCGCCTACTCCGCTCCCTTGCTCTGTCCCTCACCTCCCCCACTCATGTGCTTTACTTCCTGGTTTGTTGTGTTTACACAGTTTGTTGTTTTGTTTAGCCTCAAACTTACATCAGCAGGATTACAAATTGATTATTTACTTTCAGGTGATCAAAGCTCAAAAGTGAAGACACAGTTCTGTTTATGGTCATTGGTAGTTCCCAGTTCCAAAAAAACCTTTATTTATCCATTTATTATTATACTGTTTTGTAATTAAGTTTAAGGTATGTTTATGTGTTTTGATTACTTCTTCGCTGGACAAATACTGACATGTTAAACATGCATGCAGCATTTATGTAATGTACATTACTTTAAACATTAAGTTTGAATTGTATAAAAGTACTCAGTATGTACAAGCATTTAGTTTTAATATTTCCTGTCCTCAGAAATTTCCAAAATTATAGTTTCAGAGGTCATGCCTTATCAGAATAAGCAATGTGCATTTAGGAAGTCATTTTCAGATAAGGAATAAAGACGTGCTTTTCACCTTAAAAGTTTTCATGTTTGGTGTAGACAGGCTGGAGCGCTGTGCAGCAAATCGGCAGGCTGCTCTGAGCCCCGTCTCCGGCCCTGTTTTGGTCAGAGGAAAGCACGGACCTCATGGTTGACCTCCAGCAGTGACTGCGTGTTCTACAGCAAGGCCTCCCCGCCCACCCTGTACTGTACTCCTTCTCCTTCCTGCTCTCCCTGAATGTTTCCTAGTGAAGCTCAAACAGACGGGAGCTGTTCCGTTCCCAGATAGCGCGGCGAGGAAATGGGTGAGAGGTCAGCAGTGGCCTCTGAGGGCCTGGGGTGGGGGTGGGGGGGTCACCCACTGCAGCCCAGACAGAAATGCCGGAGATGGAAGCAGCACCATGGAAAGTCCCTTTCTGTGGTGCATGGCTTTGTGTTCCCGTGCAGGACAATAATCTCACAGGGACACTCAGAGGCTGATGTACTATTTGCTTGCATGGTGGAATTACTAGCGTGTGTAAATTACCACACAGTATACAGATTTCAAGGAGACCTGCCTGAAATTTCTTAATGATGTTGTTTTCACATTGCACCATCTCTGAGCCTATAACCTTACTGTACATTCCTTTAATTGAACTTTGGCATCCCAGCATACTCAGATTTTTTCTGTGGTCTGTTGATATGGTCCAAAGTTGTTTTGTCAGGCCAGCAAACAACCTCTCAGTGGTAATAATATTATGACTGATCGGTAAGTGAATGAGTGGTCATCTCGTTACAATGGCACCTGAAAATGGTTGGGGTGTATTAGGGAGCAAGTGAACATTTTGTCCTTAAAATTGATGTGTTGGAAGCAGAAAAAGTGGGCAAGCGTAAGATTTTCAGTGACTTTCAATCCAATCCAGTCCAATCCACTTTATTTATATAGCACATTTAAAAACAACAAGGTTGACCAAAGTGCTTTACATTGCATATGAAATTAAAAAAAGCCAAAGAGTATATAATATTACTATATAATGTAATATATAAATATATACAATACTAAACAATATATACAATAATAAACAATAAAGAATAAAAAAAATTTTAAATTAAAGCAAAGCAAATGACCCTCAGTCTGAATTAAAAACCAGCGAATAAAAATGAGTTTTAAGACGTGATTTAAAGACCTCCACACTTGAGGTCTGCCTTACATGCAGAGGGAGCTTTTCCATGACCTGGGACCTGTGACTGAAAAAGCACGTTCACCTCTGCTCCTAATCCTTATTTTAGGGACCACAGAGAGCAGCTGATCTGTGGATCTGAGGGGCCGTGCAGGGATATAAAGGTGAAAAAGTTCTAAAATATAAGAGGGAGCAAGACCCTTAAAAGAGCCTTAAAAACGAACAATAAAATCTTAAACTCAATTCTAAAATGGATTGGGAACCAATGTAAAGATACTAGTATTGAAATAATATGCTCATGCTTACGGGTACCAGTAAGCATACAAGCTGCAGCGTTTTGTACCAGCTGTAGACGAGAGTGATGCCTGACTTACTCCTACATGCAAAGCGTTACGGTAGTCGAGCCTTGTAGTGATAAAAGCATGTATAAGGGTTTGAAAATTACGCAAGGACTGAAATGATTTTACTTTTGCCAGAAGACGCAATTAGTAAAATCCAGACTTCATTATGCTGTTAATCTGTTTATCCATCAAAAAGTTAGGGTCCATTTTCACTCCAAGATTCATCACTACAGGCATAAGATATGTTTAAAAAGGACACAGGTCGAAATGTGACACAGAGGATTATTAAGGTATTATTAGGGCTACAAGCAATTATCTTCATTTTTTTATTTTATTTTAATGAGTGTAAAACTAAAATCCAGCCAGGATTTAATATAATTAAAACACAGTTACGAGATAAGAAACACAAATTATAAAATAAGAATACGTCCTTTAGAATAAACGTCTTATTTGTTAATGATCTCGCAATGACCAAAGCAAAACTGGCTACTAATAGAGGAGAACCCACCAGGGAAGCTCAACGCAGCGGCCAGAGGCAGCGGTGGTTCATGTCAGTTTTACGCGGCTGAGGTGCATGCCAGCGGAGGATTCGGAGCTCCACTTCAGCGCACCCAACAGGTAGCAGCAAGCAATCAACAGGGACCCAAAGATGTTGAAAAACAGAACGGCAGTAGAATAGTCCATCTTCGTCCAGATGACCACAGGAATATCTCTTAAATTCATGGCAACAAGCTAGGTAGGCTTTCAGCCTCACCATCTGTCCACCACACTTCCCGCAGTGTCTACACCTTCTCTGAGTAAATAAAGCCGGATTACGGCACAGTTTTGCAGGGACCTCCTCCTTCTATTGGACAATCTGATATCCAAAAGTGCTTGACTTATCATAAACCAGAAGAGAGTCAATGCTTTGAAAAAAAAAGTAGAAGAACCACCAAATAAACACAAATAAGGGGCAGAGACAGACGGCACACCGCATACACTGGCGCCATCTTCTTTTTTTTTTTTTTTTTGAAAAGGGCCAAATTGTGATGGTTAGACGACTGGGTCGTAGCAACTGTGATGTTTCCAGTCTGCAATGGTCAGGACCTACCAAAAGTGGTCCAAGGAAGGAAAACCAGTGATCCAGTGGCCAAGGCTTATTGACGAACGTGGGGAGTGAAGGCTGGCCCCTGTAGTCCGATACAATAGAAGAGCTACTGTAAGCTCAAATTGCTGAAGAACTTAATGCTGGTTCTGATACAAAGGTGTCAGAACACAGAACGCATCGCAGTTCATTGCGAATGGTTTGTGGTTATGTGAGCATCAGAACCACGGACCAGTGCAAGAACATGGCATGGTCTGATGAATCACATTTTCTTTTACATTATGTGACTGGCTGGGTGTGTGTGCCTCACTTACCAAGGAAAGAGATGGTACCAGGATGTGCTATGGGAAAAAGGCAAGTTAGTGGAGGCAGTGTGATGCTTTGGGCAATGTTGTACTGAGAAATCTTGGGTCCTGCCATTCATGTGGATGTTAGTGCGACATGTACCACCTACCTAAACATTGTTCCTGACCAAGTACACCCTTTCATGGAAACAGTATTCCCTGATGGCAGTGGTCTCTTTCAGCAGGATAATGTACCCTGCCACACTGCAAAAATGGTTCAAGAATGGTTGAAGAACACAACAACGAGTTCAAGGTATTGACTTGGCCTCCAAATTCTCCACCTCTCAATCCAATTGATCATTGTCTAACCCATGAAGGCCTGACCTCACAATTTACAGGACATAAAGGGTCTGCTACTGATGGTTTGGTGCCCTATATCACAGCACACCTTCAGAGGTCTAGTGGAGTCCATGCCTTGATAGGTAAGGGCTGTTTTGGCAGCAAAAGAGGGATCATAATGTTATTGCTGATCGGTGTATGTGTGACCTGTTCTTGGTTGTGTCAACAGTTAAAAGAAAAGTTTAAAGGAAAAGAAAAGTGATATCCTTGATTTCAAGTGACTTTGACTTTTGCATTCAGTTGAGTCACTGGAGCAGCACTTGACTGTGTGTGTGACATGTCAAGATTACGTAAAATTACACAAGATTACTGTACTGAACAAGATTATTGTATTCTGTTGTTCAGTTTTTCTTGCAACATATGTCTTTGCTCAGAAAAAACAAGTTTATAGAGAAGTGATGCAAGGGAATTTATTGTTATTCACTAAATATAATTAACTGACTTGATAATGCTGATAGTCATTGATAGCTCATAGGATAGCTCTTTGTGGAGTTTATGAAAATCTGCAGCATTGGTTACTGTTTCTTAAGGTTATCTTCTGCTTAAGGATAAAATGGTGTGTCAGGTCTGTTTGTGAAGTAATGATTTCTGCCGAAGATAGCTTGAGAAAGGCACACAACTTTGCTGTTTTAGCCATGGTCTTCATATACAGATGAGGACGCCAGATCCCTTCCAAAGAAGAGCCATCTCACTTATTTTAATAAGTCACAGGCCCCCAAAATGTTTTGATTAACCCCCACAGAAGTGCCAAATTCCTTGTTTGAGTTCGAGGAGGAGTTCTGAATTGTCACGCAGGGAAGCATTTAACTTCGCATACTTCCACGCACTGTTTAGCAGATTATCCTTTCAAGGGTGATATTTGATGAGGGAAAACACTTTTGTTAAATTAGGCATGCCGTAGTCTGCTTAAACACCCTGTCTTGCCAGTTTAATTGATGGCCATAAAGCTATTTAAAAGAGGCAAAGTTAACGACACGTTCACACATCAGTGAATGCCTCCCATGCAGTTCGGTCAGCCTCATCCCTCCCGAGGAGCCTGGAAGCTCCTCACGTACATCATACGCATGTGTCTTATTAGCAGCTCTTGTAATTACACCACCCAGCAAGCCAGCTTCTACTCACTGTCACATTTGGTGCCGTGTCAAAGTTTCTGTGGCATGTGGCACAGTTTACTTCAGTCATGTTGCAGATGCAATTAACTCGGTGCCTCGGATAATTGCTGTAAACTTTGTGATTGATGGAAACACATTGGCTTGTGGAAATGTAATTGGTCGCGTGCAGCGTTTTGTTGATAAAACCGTCGGTGGGCTCCAACTGATGATCTTGATGCTTTGTCCCCCCCTGCACCAGGGCATGCAAGTGCTGGTGGATGCTCGTGACAAGCTGGGCATTGGCTGGCAGAACTCAGAGAATGAGAAGCATGGCTTGTTTGTGATGGCCTTCGAGAACTACGCGCGCGTGCCTGTGGAGCCGTGCACGTTCCAGCTGTACGCGCTCGCCCTGCGGGCGCTTTGGCAGGACTCGGGCATCCAGGAAGCCTATGCTCGCCGCAGTGAATTTCAGCTGGTAAGGCACCAAAGACCCCAGTTGTGTGTGTGTGTGTGTGTGTGTGTGTGTGTGTGTGTGTTTGGGCACACCTGACATGTTTTTATGTTATTGTGTGTACCATGTGATGTTTGGCACCCTGTGTAAGGTGTCCCCTTTCTGGCTGCTGGGGATAGACTTGAGGGCACCTTTGACCCTGCATAAGATAAGCAGTTGGATGATGGTTGTAATATTTTATACAACTTTTCTGTACCAATTTTGATATAGTGAAATCTGATATGATATTCTCGTATGGTGATCAGGTAGAAGATAGGCAGTGCCTGCAAACATTAGTTTCTACAACTTTAACGTCCATTCCCACGTTTCAGGAGGTGATTTTGTGTGTCAGTAGCTTTTGGGTCTAACTGGGCTTTGAAAATCTAACTTTAAATGTCCCATAATACCAGGCGACATTTTAAAATATATTCCAGGCAGTCTCCTGTGTACTAATTGACAACATTCTCTGGCTTAATTATATGTTAATTATACATTCTGGAGCCAAAGGCAGACATACGGAGTCAGTAAATTTTAAAGCAAGACTTGCCAGATATTACCAGAAACACAGAACATAGAAATGATTACAACCGTCTGCATTCACACTGAAAGTCTGACTAAAATGACAAGGCAACATTTATGGTAATAAAAAAAGTTTTATGTAATCATGGATTTTTAAATGTAGTTTCATGCTGTTTTGATGTGGTGCTTTGACAATCTGACATTTAAGTTTATGGGTAATGATCTGCTTAATGTTTAATTAGCTTGTCTGGTGTACACAGGGACTTAATGGATGTGTAGATCTCTCCGACAGCGTTTCCCATGTTTGTGTTTGGCTGGATGAGAAATTAATGAACATTGAGCCACCGCAGTGTTGTATATTGGTTACTAGAAAAGAGGCACTTAAGTATTTTAATTTTTGTACAGTATTTTCATTTTAGTGTTTAAAATTATATGGCTGAAGCATGCCTAAAAGTTTCTTTAAAAAAAGCTTCTAAAAGCTTCTTTAAATGTTTATGACAAATGTTTTTGTTCTGCTTTGATTTTTTTTTTTTCTTTTGACAAGTGTCAATTTTAATGCCTGTTCTTGATATACAAAACTACCTTCGCAATTAAAAGTTAGAAGTGCAACGCAAATGGCCCATGGTAAAACTGTATAGTATGTTTTTATTTGTGGCAAGCAAGAAACTGGCAAACAGAAACATTCCCTGTGAGTGTTGGCTTGTTAACACCAGTCATGCTCATATACAGTACAGCTTGTTAACGCCAGTCATGCTCATATACAGTACAGCTTGTTAACGCCAGTCATGCTCATATACAGTACAGCTTGTTAAATAAAGAAGTCAAAACATAGTTAGCAGACTCTGACACTGAGAAGGACTCAGCTTGTATACATCTTTCTTTCTAAAATCCCTGAAAAGTGCCTTGAAATATGAACATCATCTATTGCCTCAGTTCCCTTGACTTAAAAGCACATTAATTTTTGTTTTTAGAGCCAGGATGGCCAGAGCCCAGCCTGTTAATAAAAATGTTCCCCAAGGCGATTATTAAACAGTGTCGGTGTGGTCTAATCTGTGTGGTTTTAGTATTTAGTATGTCCCTCAACACAAGTACCTTAAAGGCATTAAAAACTTATACACATTATATAGAACTTGACAGTTAGATAGTCCTACAACCTGCACGACACAGTCGTAAACCTTTATCTACGGAATTAGCGTAGAAGCAGACAGTGTAGTTAAAGACCGGATATATCTGCATTTCAAGTGTAGTTATGATGTTTAACACAAATAAAATTTATGTGTTCACAGTTGCTATGACCATTTATTTGGTTACAAATTTCACCTCAGATTAGTCTTATTTCTAGAGCACATTAGTCCATTTGCTGACAAATTTTTCAGTGTTTCAATAACATTTTTATTTACCCAGCTACTAATTGTTACGCAAATGTTATTAATGCTTAACATTTGTGCAGTGCTTCGACTTTCACGTCTCATGTGCTTGAGCAAGCATTTCCCGTCACCGATATCTGATCCTCTCCTTGCCATCTGTTTAGTCCGAAACTGTTTTCCAAGCCAGTTTGACCAGTTCATGCTGCACGTAGTCACACCTAATGAACAATTTCAGAATTAAATTTAAATTAAAAGAACTGTAAATATTTAGCTTTCTGACACACTTGTGAACTACTTTGATGACCGTCCTAGTTGTAGCTTCTTCTCGTTTCTTCGGTGAAATGTTATGCGCTGGGGGCTTATTGGTCCAGCCGTCAAGCACCCAGAGGATGTTAGCTTTGTAATAGATCCACGGCATCACGCAGGACATCAGGAAAAGAAATTACCGCACAACGAAAAACTGCATTCGCTCCCTGGAGCTTGTCTTCCGTGAACCTCCTTTTGGGGAGAGTAAGGAAACGCAGATATGTATTTCAAGAGGCTTCATGTTTTTGTTGTAATATGCAGACTGCTTTAAGAGCTGCTGTAGTAGTTCCAGACCAAGTGTATGCTGTTCTTGCTCACAGTTAGCTGTGTGGGAATGTAGAATGATGACACTTGTGTAAGTGTATTTACCTGTAGACCAAGTAGTAAAGAAAAGCCTACTGTATTTTAGTATTTGTGTCAATTAAATTAATTTTTTTGGTTCCAAATATATTGAGATCACTTGGATTAGAATGATTTGAAAATGGATCTCACCAAACATAAGAGAACATGTTTCCCTTCTCACCTTACAACTTGAAAGGTTTTATTTTAAAATGTTCTGGAAAAAAACGAATCCAGTGTGTGTCGCACTGGAACACAATGATTTCTGTTATTTTTGTGATTAGTCGCTGCTCATGTGACGTGAAGTGTTGGATGTAGTAATGAACACATGTCAGAGGATGCAGCTGTGTTTCTTTATGGCTGGAGAGACTGAGAACACTTTACTGCATGCTGATTGAGCAGAAGTTCTTCAGTGATAACTTTATCTGAATGTGGTGCTGTTGGTACTGCATGACGGCTTGGTTAGTAATTGCTAGACTCTTTGTTGCCAGCCCCCCTCCCCGCCTTGACAGAGCACCCCATGTGTGTTTATTTAGCCGTTTTCTGGGCTCTGTGTGTTTAGAGTGATTTGGTGTTTTCGTTATAGGGGTTAAGAAAACACGGTCACTGTTGTGCATTTAGTGTCGTGGCAGTATCTTAATGCAGGACAGCCATGTGGGATAGTGGGACATGTAATGAATGAGCATGCTCAGAGTCTATCCTTCCAGGCCCCTGTTCCATCACACCCCCCCCCCCAACTGTGGCACGTTCTTCTCCCCCCAGGTGCCTGCTTTCTCAGCAGCGGTTAGCTGCTGGAGCTGTGCTGACCCGGGCTCCTGACCTCTGGAGCTCACTCCGTGATGCACATGTGCTCTTTACATTCCTCACTGTGTCTAATCTTTGAGAGGCCTTGGCTCTGTTTCCTTCTCTGACTTCCTCTGCTTCCTCCCTCAGTCTCAGTGTGTTGCACCCACTTATCCCCTGTGCAGCCTAGACAGGTAATATTCTTTCATGCACCTATCCCTTGTGCAGCCTGGGCAGGTGACACTCCTGTGCCCGCCTATCCTCCGTGCAGCTGGACAGCTAAACATTGCTCATCTTAAAATTAACAGTGACACCAGTTTTGGATTTCTGTCTTCTTTGTCTTATTTTTCCTCATATAGGAAGTAACGTGTATTAGTGGTAAAGGAACTAAATGCATATTTCTGAGGTTTTCTAAATAAATTATGTTTCCTTAATAAAGAATAAAGAGGAAATAGCAATTTTTCTGGCTCACTGTATTGCTTTCAAACCAATAACTACCTACAAAAAATTCCATTACATAACTGGAACTACAACAATTAACTATGCTTTTAGTCCTAGTAACTGCTAATTAATGCTAATTTTTGAATTTGTTATCTTGTTGAAATATTGAATAATCTTGAAAATTTAATTGACATACAGGTATTTTTTCAATAATCCTAATCTCAGAATGAAGGTAAATTTTTTGCCCAGTCTACTGTGGACATTAGCCGCTGTTATAACTTTGGCATTAACATATACTCTGCACTGCTACAGTAAAAACTAAGCAAGTCATGCCTGATTACTAACATAAACTTAGTCTTTGTAAAGCACAATTGTTCTGCTTCAGTGTGCCAAAATCTGTTTAATCTTGCAACAACAACGTATGTAATGCTGGTTGTTTTATCATTGCTGAATCAACTGTGGAAAGACAGTTCTGCTGTCACCACCTGCCACACCTGGTTAATGCAGTGAATCAGATAACAGAATAAGGTGTGTTTGCCTGTGTGACGCTGTCTTCGGTAGCTTTGTGAATACTCATGAGTTTTGGTGAGTTAGGCAGTTTTAAAAACTGTTCCCATTACTTCCTTCTGGTGATGTGTAATAATATTTATAATATAGTAAGATTCAGTCTATGATTCCTTTGTTTATCCAAATACAAAATTATGGATTTTACAAAAGCCAGGTTTGCCTTAAAGCCATCTCATATTCTCTGCGTGATACTGAAATCCTGGTGGGATTACCTGAGATTAGGGTTGAGTTCGGAAATTTTCCGCGGAATTTTTCCGGAAATTTCATGGATAAAATTTCCAAAAAGATCACAAGAAATGTCCAGAGAATTAGAGTGAAGAACT
>JABJVR010006027.1:0-12888 GCA_025773905.1 Chitala chitala | reverse complement strand
CATACATACATACACACACACAATTACAATCTTAATTTTCCTTTTAAATTCTACCTTTAAATTATTATTTTTATGTTCAATCAACTGCTGCTAATGAATTCATGCATCTTGGACATATTTGCTGATGCTGGTTTTTATATAGCACCGAACTGGCAGGTGGTCCGATAGTAAAGGAACGGGGCATAAAAGTAGAGGTTTCAAATACCAGTGAAGGAAGTAACGCACTTCTGTAAATCAACAGCTGTATCTTTAAATAATCTAGCCTGCTGGCCGTGCCAATTTAACGAATAAATATTTAACGCTGGGACATTCCATCTGTTATAAGCAGTTCATCCAGAGCAGCCCGAGTGAACATTACATTATCACTGCTGTCTCCCCCCCCACCCATTCTCAAAACGTATAAGAAAAAACCAGAACGGTTTTGGGAGGTTTTGTAACAGCACTCACCAGGTGGTTGTAGGGCCTAAAGGTTGCACGGAGATCACCGTAAAACGCGTCCCAGACATGAACTGGATTATCACGACTGCTGCTGGCAATGCTAAGGACAGAGGAAGAAGGATAGGTGGAGATGAAGAGAAATGGCTTTGCTCTCCTACATTACAATTCACAGAAGAACAATCTACTGGTGTACAGGCTGCAAGCCGAGCGTGGGGTAACCCAGCCAGGGACCTGACAGCAAGCAGACCACCTACACGGAAATATTACTTCAGTGATTTGGGACTCAGAGTGAAGTTTCCAGCCCTGTGAACTCCCTGCTCGTAACGGCAGCTGCCGGTCCCTAACGCGCTGCTAATTATAAAAGGAACATACTGTACATCCAGCGTAAAACGAAACAGTGGCGGCTGATTCTGCCTCACTAATGACAAATTCATTTCAGCTCAGGTTTTGTAGAATTGCTCATCTTAAAACGTCCATTTCTGGGAGAACACATAGCTTTAAGGTTGATCTGTTTCACATTAAGATTGGTTTACAAAAATGCCTTCAGTTAATTTCTCTGCGTGTCTGGATATATTCAGCACCCCACCCCCACAACCTCATCCTCTCCATGAACAGCCACGCAAAAGCCTAAAGTACTGCCTGACGACCCCCGCCCCCCAGTGGCAGAGAGAGAGAAGCAATCTTTCTTGCTGGTCCCCAGCTTTCTGAACATCCTATACAGCACCTGCAACAGTCAGTGGCTTTGGCTGAAATAAATCCCTGGTTGAACAAAGTCAGGGGAAGGAAAAAAAAAAAAAAAAAAAAAAAAAAAACTGACATGTATTGCTGTCACAAAAGACGAGAACTAGCACATAAGGTCAGCAATGTTACAGTGCACAGTGCAATTAATTAAATCAATAACTCAATTACACTAAATCACTGAACGTTCAGCTGGCATAGAACCTGAGCTCTGTGGGAGGCAGAATGAGAACTGGAGCTGATTGAAGTGCTTCGAAATATAATCTAAACAACAGCAAGGGGGTGGGAGGTCCCTTCTCAGTCGCTACATTCAGCTCTAGGGCTACACACAGTTGTATCCAAAACCTCAAAGCAACCATCTCTGAGGCAGACAATGTCCTGCAGCCCTGGTAGCACGCCTTCCAAACATTCTTGATGCATATTTACAACGTTAAGAGTCACAGGTATTCTGGAATGTTCCGTACAGCATGAGGGAGGCACAGACAACACACAGAGCTGTACCATATAAGGAGATACCCAGACACAGAACCCAAATCAAAACTAACACTTCTTACATATAAAAAAATTTATCCATAATATTATTTATCCATAATTTTGACCATTACCAAGAAAGGATCTGAAAAGGCATAAAAAAAACGTGTGTTTTAATCGCTGTAGCTTTTCAGCTGATAGCCATGGCTGCTCTAGACCAGGATCATCTACAACATGCAAAAGCAGGTGGACATGAAGGGGCTTGTACCCTGCAAGTAGCCCTCAGCATCTCCCATTGGCTGATAAAGATCCAAGCTACGGGTCCTAATTAACAGAAAAGTACAAATTACTTAAGTCTACCTTTACGGTTTCTGACTGCCCCTTTGCGTGTGCTAACTGACTCACTGGCTCACAGGCTCGTGACCCCTTTCACTCACACACACACACGCCTGTTTCTCAGGAGACCACAGGAAACAATAAGGCATTAATCCTGATGGCGAGGGACGCTGAAACAGTGACCCCTAACATCATTATCTTCTCAGCTTGTTGCCTGCCACTGGCAGCTTCCTCTCTAATTAACGATCTCCGTGCGACGTCTGCGTCTCGCCGCTTTCGTCCAATCCAGCGCGGCCGCTCTCCGGAGAGAAGCCGTCACCTTTGATCGCCCACCTTGCTTGGCTCTGATAAGAAAGAGCCCTGGTCGCGGCCGGGGAGCAAAGACAAATTGAGGAGCCAAGCTAACGGCACACGCTCAAGTAACGGGATCTCATTAAGGACATGCTCCCGTCACCGTGACAACAGCAATCTCCTGGTTTCCTGCTGGGCTTCAGTTATCTCATGTCGTCATCACGCACAAAGGATGCCATTTACTTCTTTAACACACACACACACACACACACACACACACACACACACACACACACACACAAAGCAGGACCCAAAATCAAGGCTAAAACTATAACCTTCAGATACTTTTGGATATCAGAATGAAAAGCACACCCCATATGCCTTCTCTACCTAAAGAACTCTTACTGTATCGTGAACATGTCCCACAGCAAGCACATGGAAAGAGACAGACAGTGAGCTGCTTACTACACCAAGCACTGAACTCATGTGCACTTCAGAAACATAAGGACCCCTCGCTTCTGAAAACCAGGGTGGTGTGATAGTCGGGGTCAGCTGAAGTCAACTGGAACTCACAAGCAGGTATCGGGCTGCAAGGAACTCATGTTAGGGAACCAGCAGTAGTCGTAGATAGTGTCTCCTTCTGTCATCTTCAGCACAGGAGTCTATCACACAGAGGAAAGAGGGCTTGTTGGCTCAGTGGGTGGGGTGTCAGGTTGGGATGCAGAATCCTCCCGGTTCAAATCCCAGGCCAGTCACCAGGTGTGTCCTAGAGCAAGACACTGAAACGCTAGCTCCCCATGCGCTGAAAAATGTCTGCACACTGCTCCCCTCTAAGGGGATGGGTTAAATGTAGAGAACAAACTCCTCGTATGTGACCCGCATACTTGGCTATACAACCTAATTCCCTTGCCTTATTACACTGGAGTGTCAGTGTGTATGACTCGGACTATGTGCTTGTGAGAGCGCATGTGTAACATCACCATCTCAGTCAGCAGGTCCCATTCGTTGCTGTAGAGCTCAGGTGGAAGGTTGTAGAGTCTCAGAATGTTGTCAGCGCTGTTAGACAGGATGCAGGAGCCGTCAGGAGCCCTGGGGACAATGAGTGCATCCCAAATATGGGAGACATTTTGTAGTCATAGCCTCAGTAACCATGCTACTGAACTGCCATGACCCTAAAACTACAAGGGTTTTCATAAAAAGAAAGCATGTTTAAAAGAATGTTGAGAAAAAAAAAAAGGTCTATTAGAAATGGTGTGTACCATTTGCAGCCCTTGAGGAAGTTCTCAGCAGAGCTTGTATATTCAAGCCAGGCTCCAGTTAGCATGCGAGGTGTTTGGCTGAAGTCCAGGCCTAGGCTGCAGACAATAAGCAGCTTCAGGACAGACAGACAAACAACTGACTGCTGATATTAACAGTAATCATTAAAATTAAATGTTTTGTTGCTTTTTGTGTTTAAAATACAAAAATATCACGCAACCCTTAGAATTTTAACAAAATCAACTAGTCACTTGTACTATACACATACTTATGAACTACACAAAAAACACTTAATTGTAAAATTCTCAGAAAATAAAATTTCAAAATTATTAACAATAGACGTCCTTTATCAGGGCTCCCCCTGCACCGTGCTCTACCTCTGTCCTCGACCAGGGCTCCCCCTGCACCGTGCTCTACCTCTGTCCTTTACCAGGGCTCCCCCTGCACCGTGCTCTACCTCTGTCCTTCATGATGGCTTTCAGCACAGTTGTTCTCTCCCTCCTGTTGCTCTTCTGCCAAGCTTTCATCTGTCATTTCCAGCACCTGATTGTTGCCATTGTGTTCTGGCTGCCCCTCGTTTGGCTCCTCCGTGTGTCCTTCTGCAGGTTCATCTGAAACTGTAATAAACAACCAAAAACTACCTAAATTAAGTGCTGTCCTGTCCAGGATGTCTCTGTGAAGCATATTGGAAATTCACTAGAACACTGATACTGTATTTCTTTGCTCCTTGAGTGACCATTATAAACAATAAAAGGAACCAAATCCAGAAGTTTATGTGAGAACAAAACAGGCAATATTTATATACACCGATCATCCATAGCATTATGACCACTGACAGGTGAAGAATCATTGATGCATGTGGGGAGTGAAGGCTGGCCTGTGTAGTTCGATCCAATAGAAAAGCTACCATAGCTCAAATTGCTGAAAAACGTAATGTGGTTCTGATAGGAAGGTGTCAGAACACACAGTGCATCTCAGTTTGTACTGTATAGGGCTTCGTAGCCTCCGACTGGTCAGGGTTTCCGAGCCTGCAAGCCTGCAGAGGCAGTGTGATGCTTTGGGCAATGTTCTGCTGGGGAACCTTGGGTCCTGCCATTTATGTGGATGTTACTTTGACATCTACCACCTACCTAAACATTGTTGTTGTCCAAGTACACCCGTTCATGGAAACAGTATTCCCTGATGGCAGTGGCCTCTTTCAACAGGATAATGTGCCCTATCACATTGCGAAAATGATTCAAGAATGGTTTGAGGAACACAAGTTTGAGGTGGTGACTTGGCCTCCAAATTCTCCAGATCTCAATCCAATCAAGCATTTGTGAAACGTGCTAGTCTGCAGTCGTGCAAGTCTGATCCAGGGAGACCCCAGCTTGCAACTTACAGGACTGCTACTGACAATCTGTTTCCAGATACCACAGCACACTTTCAGAGGTCTAGTGGAGTCCATACCTCAACGGGTCAGAGCTGTTTTGACGGCTGAACTGGGACCTACTCAATATCAGGCGGCTGGTCATAATGTTGTTGATCGGTGTATGTCAAAAAAGTTATAACACAAAGTTATGAGATAATCCATTCCTCTGTGATTACATACTAATTAGTAAGTAAATTCTATGTACCTCTTTCTGCAAGTGACTCAGAAATCTCACAGATGTTGTCCACTTTCTCCATAACTTCGCTGGATGCCACCTCTGTGACAGTGGACATAATCGCAGGCTCTTTGTCGTTTAGCCGTGGCTGTTTAGCTGCAGGGGTCGACTCCTCTTCATCACGAACCTGAGTACAATACACTGCAGCGGGTTCTTGAGCAGGGTCACTCTCCCCTTCTCCCTCCTGGCTAGTTCCTGAAACATCCCCTGCGTCTCTCCTCGTCACCACACCAGACATGATCCTTTGCTTTCTGTCTCTGACCTCCTCTTATCTGTTTTCCATACAACTGAACAAGCTCACCGTGAATCTTTAAAAATCACTCCTGCTCACAGGGGACTCTGTCAGATGACTGTGTGGTATGTGCTACTGGGGTAGTGCTTTCTCCTGCAGGGCGGCTGGCAGACACTCAGGAAGGCTGAGGACATCACAGCACCTGCATGAGCCAGGAAAACAAATAGGAAACAAGAGGGAAAAAATAAACAGAAGACAAGGAAAACTGATGAGAAACACAAACTGCAGTCATTTTATGAAAAAATTCAGACGGAACACTTTTGTTACATGCAACGCTATGAAACAACACTTCTACTTCAGTGCAAATTTCAAATACCGAAATAGTAAAATATGCAAGAGAAAACAACACATTTAAATCACGGTACTGACATAAATTTTACCCCCTTTTATTTGGCTAGACAATAAAAACTATATTTTTACAGAGATAAAACGGTTAACGACTAAAGACAGTAAATAGCTACGCTTTGTAAGAGGTATGGTTAATATTAAACGTTGTTTATTAATTTGATTCATCATAATGACTTTACCAGACCACTATTAGGTGGCTTTAACTGAACACGTAATGCTAAGAGATCACAAGTTAGTTTGACAACCGTTTGCCAAACTAAACTATCATTACTATTTAGTGGCTACCAGGTTACCTGCTGTTTGCTTTTACTTATTTTACTGATGTATTCCCCAGTTGAAGAGTCACGATTTCTTTCTTTCGTAGCACTTCTCATTGACCGAGTACGTCTCCTAGTTCCTTCCCTCGGGAATGTAACACAGGTACACCGAACTACAGTGAAACGCTGTCGCAGCAGTAGCAACAGAGTAATAAATGTATCACTTAAACTCACACTAGAGAGTTGACTCCGATGGAAGCCGCCATGACACTTTCCTGTTGCTATTGCTTATGAGAAACTATCGCGAGAGTTTGTGTAGCTACACGTGTTCGGAGGGGGGGGGGGAGAAATCCAGCAGGTGGCCTGGAGGTAGTATAACATGTTGTAATTGTCCTCATGTTGTAAATTTGTTAAAGAAACCCTACCTGCCTTGAATGGGTAGGACGAATAAAGGTATTCTCTTGTCTCTTTTTTTTTTTTTTTTTTGAGACAAGTCGCTGAATGGACGGGATTTCAGCCTCCTTTCAGGGGGTGTCGTTTTGTACCAAACTGTATAACATTAATTACTAAATACACACACACGTATGTGTATATCCTTACAAGAAACACTGCTTGTAGCATTACAACAAACGTTTTAATGTATGTAAAATACATATTTTTTTAAAAATATAGTCACTATAACAAAAGGTGCTTTTCAATTATAAAGTTTCGAAAGCGCCGAGCGCGAAGATGTATCACACTGGTCAATAACGGTTTGCTGTTTATTTCCACGAGACAAGAATGCAATGTTTTAAGACTACGACAGAACACGGTTTAATAGATTTTATTCGTGATAAGATCCAATTAGACAAACACTGACAGAACAGATGTACATGATACAGCACCGAGACGTTATGAAGACTGAACTTGCCTTGTTTCACGTCGAGCTGTTTTTGCTGTAGCACAGATCGTTGATGGGGCGATTTCCGGTTTGTTCTAGCGTTATAATTTAGTATATAGTGATTCTCAAACGAATAAGGGGAACAAAATTGTAACCAGTCGCGCTAAATTGCTATGTCGCCCACTACTATTTCCACTAATTACATGAAAACTGATTTATTGTGGAACGGTAAAAGTCGGCGAAACACCCATTTTCCAGCTATAAAAAAAATTGGCAGCTTTTTGGATATGTTCACTTACCCAAATGGTGTACATCCCAGCATGTTCTGCAGTGGTCTTGGAACATCCCTAACTAAAGTTACAGTGGTGTCCAAAACTAGAGAGCTGAGAATCACATTAGCCATTACATATGGCATGGTCCACTGAAAGTTTTCATCTGGTCTTTTTAAATATTAATATTTTTTTAAAGTAGTACTAATTTCTCAACACAATTATACAGGTTCACAGGATATAACGTTGGGCAGATGAGGCCCCAGCCCACCAAACCTCTTTTTTATTGTAACATTGCCATTATAAATAAACATATCAGGCAATGCTTCAGTCAGTATAAATGAAATGGTACACAAAGACTCCAAGTTGAAGACAGTGGAACATTTCCAGAATGTGATGGCAAGCACACACTGGTGGTCTGGCTCTCAGCACGGAATACAGAGCAGTTTCAGGAGACAAGTCAGCATGAGAACTACTAGGACCACACAGAAAATGTAAACGTGAAAAGAAACAAGTATGTGGATACAGCTATCGGTTGCAGCTATGCAGAGGTGAGGCGGTAAACGGCGCCAGAGCCGTTACCATTCTCTTTCTGCTCAACTAGGCCACAACGAAGACATCCCTGCATCCATCATCTACCTCTTAAACAACCAGCTCCACTTGAATGTTAAAACGGTTTTTAATTCCCTCAGTACAACGAGTTTCAAAATACGGATCGCCATTTTTAAACTGGGATGGCACAGGAGACAATTTTTTACACCTTCACAAAAACAAAATATGGAGTAACACTGCAGTACAGTCAGCCTAATGAAAGCCAGAAGTGATACTGCCACACGGGACACGAAACGCAGTCCATCTGCATAAACACACGCTTACAAAATCTTACTCTAATCAGCAAAAACAAGCTGACACGATTAAAAGTGTATTGCAGGCTGCTTAACAGATGAAAGGCACAAATGGCCTAGACAGTACAGATTTAAGACTACGTCCTCAGTTTCCAACTTTTAAATTTATTTTTATTACATTTTGTTCTCTTCAAACCAGGGAAAAAAAAACTATGTACATTTTCTGTTGTTCTTTTTCAATTCGTTTGTTATATAATCTCTAAAACATTCAAAACTTTAAAGCAGTGGAGTGGAGCTGACTGGATGGTCAGAGGTTTGGGACGCATTTTCCAGGTGTAATAAGTCATTTACAGAGCAGAGACTCAGGCTGCATATTTTCCTTCAGCTAAAATGTCTCAAGGAAGTATAGAGCTCTCACTGTTAGGCCCCAGATTAGAGGACATTAAAATGACAAGAGACCAATAAGAACATAATCACAGTGTATTCCCATAAGGATGGCACATAACTGCTCCTGTACCTTACTATACTGCTTCTGTACCTTGGTAATCAATTAGTATTGGACAGCTGTAACAAAATTTAAAAAGGCCTGGTGGAAATGCACTATTGCAACAGCAGAATCCCAGAATGCTTTGCGTTCAAATAAACATAGGTTTCACCTTGACCTTCTGGCAGGGTTTATTGATATGATTAAATGCCAAAGGTAGTCAGAGTCAATCAGTTTAAAGGATTTCACCACCCAAAACTGCATCTGTGTTGCCTGTCTTTCCAATGCAAGTGTCATAAAAAAAAAAAAAAAAAAAAAAAAACACCCACACAGCACAGCGGAAACAAGACAGACAATCCATTCCTTGCAAAGAAGACTCACAGCTGAAAGCACCATGTAATATTATGGCATTTATACAAAGGACTCGTTCCAACTGATACCAGGGCTAAGTGCCTCTTGTGGACTCATATACACCAACTCTATAACAAAGCACTCCAGATAGTCTTTCACTGAACACTCACTGTCAGCAAATTGCCATTACTCAAAAGAAATTTTTATTTATTTTTTTTGGTTAACAAAATCCAATCTCCAGATGTCAATGACCTCCAATATTGTTCAAGGACAGCAGCATGCTTGCAAGCTACTCAGAAGCTCCCTCTAGTGGAATTCCACACCACTACAAACCATGTGATGTTGCTATACAATTGTGATGTCACTGCCTCATACCTACCATTTCACAACAATTTAAACAGCGTAGAATACAAACTGATGTTTCAACCACACAGGCTGGGCTACTTGTTCTGCTTTGCGCATGAGTAACTGCGTGTGGCTTGTGGGGCTAAGATGGCACGGGCCAAAAAGAGCAAGGGGCATGTGCTTCACTAGAGTCAGTGGGTTACAGTTGAAGACCTCAGCAGTACTCCAGCCAGTCAGCTCAGCTCCATATTAGCACAGACCCGCAGTTTGGGTCGGCACCACAGCTACATGTATAGGCATTGAAAAACTGAGATTTTTACAAAGTCACACAGTTCACAAAGCTAGCCACCACCAAAAATATCCATTTCAGTCTCTCCAGAAATCAGAAATACACTGAACAGGTGTCTATATATGCTACTAGGGCACATTCACCTCTGAGTGAGGCGAAATATTTTTCAACATCCTATCTTCACTTAGCCCTACTTGCAACCTTGCTGTCCAAAAATGTACATTTCTCGAGTTGTTTATATTGTGTTCTGACTTTAAAGATTTCTTCTGCTTGCCACCCTGGGCTAACCTGTACAATTAAGGCATGTGGAAAAAACTGGGGGGGAATAAAATCTGAAACAGAGAGGAAATTTACATTAATTACAGGATAGCCGGTACTCCACTCTGTGGCCCACTTTGGAGCCTTGCTTTGAGTTCTTAAGCATGTGTGCGTGTGTTCGTGCATGTGTGTGAGAGAAATTCTAAGCCATGCTCTTGCATGTGTTCAGTCGTACATGTGCGTTTATTCAGACACCGAGTCTGTCTCTGGGCACGTCTGCGTGTGTGTTGAGTAGGGAGGGAGACCGGCTGCGTGTTCAGTACAAGTCTTCCCAGACTCGGGCCATGCGTGCCACACATTCCTTGCTCCTTATAAATGGACCGGAATATTCTTCTGCTCAAAAAAAAAAAATAAAAACGATGAGAAAACCATCCAAAAAAGACTGAGCTGAGTGGCAACATCTCCATGGCGACGGGGTCCACTGGATTCAGAGCAGAGGCTTGTGGACGCCTTTACCTGTCCACCACCATGTTCTTTCCTCTGCCTGACTCCAGCCTCACACAGGGGCGAGTGTTTGTCTTTCCAATGCTATAGAGATCCCGAAGCAACCGTTGAAAGTTACGTCTTTGCACTGTAGCACAGGACCAACAAGGGCCGAGTCGCAGAAGCGCATCCTGGGTGAGGGAGAAGGGAGGATGTAGATGGTGGACTGAGGTCTGGGTCTTCAGTCTTCCTTCTTCCCACAGCGCACCACTGCCAGTCTTGACTTGTCTAAGGAAAGAGGGAAGGGGGGGGTTGACAGAACCAAGACAAGTTGAAGAGCCAGCTTTGCCTGTTGGGAAACAGAGAGGGTAAAGAGACTGATTACAACATACAGTAAAAACAGATACAAGTCAAAAAATTACCACCGTGCACAACACTGGATAAAGTCATATTAAAAAGGTACACAATGTGCTTACCAAGGTCACATTCTGCTGCATGCTGCACCCCCAATGCATTGATGATAAAGCTCCTTGGCCTTCTGGAAGGAAAACTGATTAGGATTAATGTGACACACGCCACGTGCCTCCTGGCTTTTCCTCGAGGAAACAAGTGGAAAAAAAAAAAGTTTCCTTCAGTCTTCCCGTTATCCTGAGGAAGTCCAACACTTTGCTCGCACCATGTCTACAGCTTCTACTTTGCGAAGTCCTTTTCTTTCGTGGTTTCCTTCAGAAATCTTTGTGGAACAGGCTGTTACAATGCATTCATTCCTTTATCATTTCTTGAATGTTCACTTCTGGTGCATAAGTTTTTTTTTTTTTTTTTTCTTTCATTTTTAAATTTTTTTTGTCGTCAAAGTCCCCTCTCCTTTCCTGTCCTCTTAAGCGATGACGGTAAAGGGGTTACAGCAGGGGAATTTCATACAGTTTTTATCCAGTATGCTTAAAAAAAAAAAAAGTTGTTTGTGGAACATTCATTCACACATTGTTGCATGAGTATCCTTCATTTCAGACATCCTTAGTTTTTAAACATTTTCTCATATATAAAAATAATTATACACTTAGAATTATACACATGTGTAAGTATACACGCACCCATAGCAGAGAGGGCAAGATCTTTGTCCTTTTGTGAAAGCACAACAGTCTCTGAACTCTACAGCCAGGACTGCTGACTGTATCTCAGGCTCTCTGTTCTGCCTCCCACACCACGTCCACTTAAAGATACAGTTTCTCACAGTTTCTAACAAACAAAAGTGCATAGAAAAGGTGTGTGTGGGTGTGGGAGGCAAACAAACATTTTGGGAACAAGACCTCCCCTTTAAGAGACCACATTAGATCGTGCCATTTCACAACCGAAAGCAACTCAAAATTTAAATACACTTTTTACATTTGTTTTCACTCAGCATATATACTGTTCTGTATTTTATGCAAAGAAAAAAAATAATACTCCAGTAACACAAAACCTCAACTAAAGCAAAGATTGATTGTTTTTTTCTGCTGTTTTGTAGATCAAGTACCAAAAAAAAAAAAAAAAAAACCCAACAACAAAAAACTGACTTTCATAACTGAAAATTACCAACACACTCTTTAACACACCCTCCCACTTCCTAAAATTCAAGAAAAGAGGAACAATATGGGAAAGGGGGGGTTGACTAGGCTGACGCGGATGTCAACGTGGCTCAAATGTTGCTGCATACATGAGACCGCACAAAGCTACAGCATGGAGGGTCAGAGCGCACAGTCTTGTCAGTCAAAAAAGCACTCTGACCAAGTTGGAGCAGCTCAGTAGAAGGTCACACTGTAAGCCACCAGCCCCCCAATCCACAGGAGGGGAGGAGGGGAAAAAAAACCCACAGCCACGTGTGGTTTGTAAACAACCAAAACTCCCATGAGGAATAGAAAAAGCTTTGTTACAGTCCCTTGCTTTGAACAGGATAGTAGAGGCAGTGTGTTCTGCAGCATGTTCCTGCATCCTTCAGCCATCCTTATAAACTTGCTCTTCCAATCCCGCTTGCATGTGTTAAAAAGCCATAGATTTCTTAATCTCTCCTCTTTTTGAATACATTCATTTTTTGTTTTTTCCTTTTTTTTTTTAAAAAAGGGAATATCAGGTGTACTTCTCATGGAGACAATGGTGAAAAACCTGGCAGCAGCATCTGCATCTCAAACCAAAATACTTGTCACTAAATTCATCTTTCCTGCGCACCATCCTGTGCAGTCAGTGTAGATGCCATTTTAAACTTAACGCTTTCGTTCACAAGAGTTGACTAAAGGCAATGTTGAGCCCAAGGGGAAGGGACACACACACACACACACACACACACACACACACACACACGCACACACGCGCACGCACGCACGCACACTTCCCCATAGAATACCCCAGATTAAACAATTTTAAATATACAAGTAATACAAGTACATACACTTTGCACAATTCTGTTCATAAATACAGAGGAGCAAACTCAAACTTAACTGTGTTCCAAATTGTACAGATGCTGAATGTAAAGGGAGGGGGAAAAAAAAAAAAAAAAAAAACCCTGCCTTACACCACACCTTTTAAATAAAGCTTGCCATTACAACTTTGCTGTTTATTTGGATAGATGTGTGGGTG
>JABJVR010006026.1:0-12890 GCA_025773905.1 Chitala chitala | reverse complement strand
TGCTCTGGGATGGGCTCCAGGTTTCCCTGCAACCCTCACCAGGAATAAGCAGTTAAGATAATGGATGGATGGATATAAATTCTTTATGCACATAACAGTTTTAAGTGGCCTGGGTTCTTATTAACCCTGCCATAGATTATGGTTTTTAAGTGTCAATGGGACAGTGTCCACTGTTTATGGCAGTGAGCCTGTAATGCGTTAAAATTGCAACAATGTGAATAACCTCACAGAACATTCCCACGTCCACGGTTTTTAAAATTAATGTTACAGTGCAGAGGCTTGCATGCATTGCATTTATAAGACCTCGCCAAATGAGAAGTAACATGCAGTACACTTCCGTTAAAGAAGTTACTACGTCAGCAGGCAACCTAAATTTGCACTGCACTGCAAGAAGACATACTGCAGTTTAAAGTCCAACTCAAATTTTGTTTTGTGTCTCAAAATGCTTCAGAATGTACTCTGGCTTATGGTGAAAATCAAACTGCTATATTATTTGCGTAAAGGAAATGTGTGTCGACGGATGCATAGGCCTATGTTTAATTTAAAAAATTATTTTCCCCACGTTATCCAAGTTGTGTTGTTAAAAAGCCTTCAGTAACACAATACAAAAGTGATGATACAATTACTTTGTGTATTTTTTTTGCAGAATAATGTTAACATAGGGGTATGCGTTTGTTGAAAATAAAATCATTGACACCAGATAACATTCAAGTGTTGTATTTAATCATTACCCTACATAACCGAGTAGAAAAATTAAAGGATTTATTTGTTTTGAACAAATATGTATTCCTTGTTTTTACTGAACGTTGTTGAAATTCTTTCAAATATGTGTAGATTGCACTGTTTAATAAGGAAGTAATGAAAAGGCTTTACAAACAGGCCGGACGTGCCTTAGGGGATACTGAAAAGGAGAAAAAGTTGACTCTGACCTTTATTTGAACGCGATTAACTACGGTGTTCTAATCACCCTAGATGTTAACATTATCTCTTATTGTACCAACATGCTCTGAAACATGAAACACACACACACACACACACACACACACACACACACAAAGCATAGTTGTCTTTTCACGATCGCACCGATTTCTTTCTATCCTAAAGATTAATAAAAGCCAGTTTCAAAGTTTTCTGTTGCACCTAACCTAACATATACACATGGTCAATAATAATAATAATAATAATAATAATAATAATAATAAATTATTATTGTTATTAAACATTTGTGCATATTTTCAGTGAAGAGTTAAAGAGTTACACGATATTATTCCTGCTGCTTTGCACAAGCAGATTTCTACGCTAACTGATGCCACGCTACGTACGCAACATTACGTACTGCTTATTTTTCACTGTCCTACTGCAGTACCTCGAGTGGAACTTGCATGTTATATGTCAACGTGGCAGTAAACACGAGAGAAACAGACTAACGGGACACATCGCCGTTAAGTCGGTCTGCTGAACTGCGAGGTTTGTTGCTATTAACAAACACTCCGAGATCAGCGCCGTTTTAACCGATACATTACTGCATGATGCAGTATTGTCACTGTCAATAAATTACAATGTCCAATACGTTAACCTTCCTCTCGTCCGCTACTCCCAGTTTCGTGGTAAAACAGCTGTTTCGATTGACCGTTAAGTGGGTTACATGCTCAGACGTTTTCCATTTTTACAGTGGCCCATCATAACCTAGAAAATTCTAGTCACGTGTCCAACCCGAATTAAACCCTTCTGGATTAACTCTGCACGCCCCAATCTAATATATAGGTCTGTTTGACGCAGCGTGCCTTAAAAACCAAAGTCAGTTATCGAGGTTTTTCTTCGCTCATAATATAATATATATATAGTTTTATTAGTCTGTCACTTCGGTGATTTGGCTTTTACAGATTAAATGTTTTAATTTTACATTCATTATATTTCAAGGGTTACATTTAAATATTTGGACAATTTAATAATTAACTTCAAAGTACATGTTTTAATTAATCCACATTAACCAGTTGTTTGGTTAAGAAAAGACTCCTTAAAACATTTAGACGTGTTACATGTTAATGAAACCGTCTTTCCAACTATGATCACAAGATGGCGATAGAAACTCAGTTTTATTAACGAAGGTGACATGTGTTGTCTCGGCATTTATATTTAAATTAAAATCATACTAAATGCTCTTTTGTGCCGAAGATTTTTATATCGCTGTGGTAATCTCTGGCTACTCCCTCGGGCTCAACACTGCAATACAATACCGCTAACTTGTTACTCTTGTGGGCGTCCTGTTACATTGACTGATGCTGATTAAGTTGGTCTACCTCGAGAACGAGATCTGTGGGTGCAAATGTGGGAGCGTCATTTGGGCTTAATAAGGGCGTAGAAGATTGAAACAGTGTTTAATAATAATAATAATTTCAGAAGAAATGAATACACGTTGAGGGGTTGCACTACCTGGTGTTGGTGGGTCCTAGTTTCGTAATTATGTTCATAGACCTCACTCACAAGGGCGTACGTTTGGTTTCAACGTTGGCTGAGACCAAATCAGCCCCCATCCCCCCGCCTCCCTGGACTAGGCACATTTCGGTACACCAGCTATATTGCTAGGGACATTTTCCCTACAGTCCACACCCAAATGTACGCCCTTGATGCAACAGAAAAATTATATACCCAAATGTTTTTAAACTGATTTTTAAGATCAAAATATTAATAAACACATATACCTTAGAAAACATATTTTGGTCGCTGCTAAAATTTGTATAAATGTTATGTGAAATCTATATATTAAAGTGCAAAAGTAAATTTTCCGTTCAGTTAGTGCAAAAATAAAAACTGATAACACATTTGACCGGAGCACCAAGACGCTGTTGCTGCTCTCGGCATCAGAAATGAGCATTGAAACTTCGATAAAGGCCTTAGAACCAGTTTGTCCATCGTTTCGTACAGAATGGGTCCGAGGATGAGCGCGCGCGCGCGCGCGCGCACACACACACACACACACACACACACATACGAAAGACTGTATTTGAGGTGGAGCCTGCAACCTCCAGATTTCGACGTGAATTGTAAGAAAGACAGAACGGCGATACGCAGCTAAGGCAGTATATGATTTGATTTTGCGTGCGTCACTTTTATTAAGATATTGGTAGACTGCAACAAGGTAGTCAAAAACTATTGCATCTGGAAAGACCTTCATTTCTGGCAGTAAGCACTAAACTCTACGAGAGCAAGCAAAATGAATTATATAATACTGACCTCGCTTTTTTATTTTGGTTTTGCCGAGAAGTCACCGAGGTTAAAATTCACTGTCCATGGTAAGTTGTCCTCATGTTTTTCCTCGTTGTGTTCTTTTTGTAGGCTTCGTTTGTCATGACATTACAAACTAAACCGCATTAAAAGTGTCATAATCTCAACTGCTTTGGTATGAATATAAATTTGAAATAACATTTAAAATTACATTCTGGAATTTAATTTCGTCTTTATGCATTAGAATTTCCGACAATCATAAACAAAGTGTCACAAGATTCGAGTGCTTTCGTGAATAGTTCATTTATTTAATAAACGACATAACTGGAAGAGATGTCAGAAATAACCTAAGTGATTTATGGAAAAATGTATGACGTTTGGGTCACACAGTTTATTAATGTTGTGACGACATCGCTGGAAAACAGCACGAGAAACGCAGATAAGAAAGTAGAGGGCAGAGATGTGGTGAACGTGTCATAACAACTGTACCCAAATTAATCGATTTCTATTACTAAATTGCTCTGCAAACAGAACACGCCACGTGTGTTTCAGAATTGTGCAATATTCCAGTGTAATTCAGTTTCTTATTTGCCAGTTAAAATACAAGAATGCACCAAATTGCTACATTTTACGTGTTCATCATTTATGGACGTATTAACGATGCGCAGAGAATTCACCGTGGAGTATTTGAACTGACATTTATTGATCAGTAGTCATGGTAACAGGTTACACCACTATCCAACCCATGGTATTCAAAACGGACAAATTTCATCTCAGGAATTTGATTTGCACACAAGTATAACTCACAAAAAGAATCCAATCCGAAAATGCGTGACAAATAATAATTACAATAAAGCTAAAAAGCGCCATTTCTAGATTCAACAGATTTATTTCTGCTCAAAGTACTGACCAGACATGAAAGTGAATTTCATGATAATAATAATAGAATGTAACTGCTGTTTTACGTGTTCTGCGTCTGGGAAGAGGATGTGGCTTCCGCTGCAGAGCTGCAATGCAGGTGCCCGGGCGGACCAGATAGGACTGCAGTGGCAGAGACAGTCTCGAGGTTCTGCTGTGGCATCAGCGACAGCACGTTACATACTTACACCCCCACATCCGACCAAGCAGCCAAGCTATGGAAAATTCCACCCTTACAGATTGCGCCTCGTTTAGTATTCTTCGCACGTCGTAATACGTTAATAACGTAAAATTGGAAAAGAACGAAAAAGAAATGCATTAAAATAATATTGAGTACACAGTGATATTAGAGTTATCAGAGTGTTGAACATTAAAACGCGTCTTAAATGCGTTATAACCGCATTTGCTGTGTTAAATGCTGTGGTTACGAACCATGGACAGCGATAGTCTCGCAAACTGTAGTCACTGGAAGTTAATATATTACAACTTGTCTGCCGAAATCCAAGTATGTCCATTCTGCGGTTTCAAATGTGACAGTGATCTTACTTGAAAAGCCTTTCCCTACCCACCTGACTATACATGGAGTGCTTATTTACCATGGTAACCAAACGCATCTGCTTTCAGTGAAGCATTTTGTATGTCCAGCGGCAAGTCGCATCTCAGATCCCTTTAAAGCGTTATGCTGTTATTACCGCTACGTAGGGTTGTATTTGGTCACGTGGTCTCGCTATTCTTCCTTTCCTCTCAGGCGTTTAATTAAATAGAATGTGTATGAAAAAACGTGTTCTGTTAAGCAACAGAAAATATTGTGAAATACCCTAAGAGCAATGTATCTGACTTGCAGAGCCACCAAGATTTCACTTTGTAAAACCAGAGAAGTACACGACAATGTACCACCAGGATGGAACTGATGCCCTGTATGTAGGTGGCCAGGCAGTAATGTATCTGCTGATATTTACTGATAAAGGGGTGAAGGATACTCAGGTAGGTGATGAGGGATTAACGCTGTTGAAGATATTATCCTTTATATTACTCACTGGATGCATCTGTGGAACAAAAATTCTTAAGCACAAACATTATCAATCAATTTACTTAAGTCCTTCCCATTAATTTTCACAAAATACACACAAAATTGTTTAGAAACATTTATTACCTGAATGCATGCATTAATTTTAATTTTGTCAATGGCTGTAAATAAATTATTTTCCCTATTGAGAAATTGATGTGTTGGAATTATATATGTGTGTTTGTGTGTGTGTGTGTTTGTTTGTTCTCATACTAGATTCCAGTCTCAGCAGATGAGAATGTCAAGCAAACTTGTCTCAGCAAATCAGATTCGTCAGACGTAAGTTAATCAGTACAGTGTCAGAGTCATTTGGTTGTTATGCTTTAATCCTGCTTCAAAGTGACACACACTAAATATAGATTGTTTGGGCCAACTGGTAAAGCACCATAAGTGCTTCAGTTGCACTAGGACTTTTTATGCATATGTACACATGTAGATGCTTATAAAATAATATACAAAGCAGTTATGTGCAACTTTTTAAATCGCTGATATTTTTTGGCAGGACTGTGACAACTTCATCACTGTTATTCAGAAAGTAAATGACAATTTTGTGGTGTGTGGAACCAATGCGGGGACCCCAAAATGCTGGTTGTTGGTAAGTCGTCATATATTTCTGTTAAGCAGAGTGTTACATGCAGTCAGTTCACAGTAGATACGAAAAATTGGTTCCTGGTACTCCTTTGTTCAGTTCAATTTCCTTTGACCTTTACAGGTGAACAGCACTGTATTAACAGATATTGCAGCCAGTGGGATATCCCCATCTGACATCTCCCCAGCCTATCCATCACAGAGGGCTGTTAGCCTGTCAACAGGTAGGTTCTGAGATGGTCCCAGTCACTGCTGTGTTTCTCCTGAACCTGTAGCTGCAGCCTGTTTTTGGCTGTACACCTTCATCTCAGGTTCAGCAAACGAAGTTCTTAATCAGCTCAGTACCAGCAGGTACACTCACAGCTCACAGGGCATGTTCTGATTCTCCACAGCTTGTTAGCTGCGGCATGTGAGTAGATCTTGATTCAACAAGACCTTCAACACACACACACACACACACACACACACACACACACACAAAACATTTTCTGTGTATCTTAGAAGTGTGGTGTGTGATTTTATCTTTCAGCTACTTCTTTTTAGGATGGACGCATCTTATGACAAAGATGGATAATATATAATTTACATTAAATGATTTTCATTGTACACTTCTGCAAACTGTGTTTTGAATAAGAATACAGAAACACACATACTAACCTTTCTCCTGATCAGTTTTGTGTAAACTTTAAAGACAAAAGCGATCCAGTCAGCGCATCATGTGGGCGGAGTAACAAAGAGCAGGTCTACTCATACATTATTTCGATAAAAAGTGATGGTACTCAGAGTAAAAACATAAATGTGCTGGTGATGTATTTCTACGAGGAGCTGCCCACTTGAAGTACTGGATCCAGCAGAACCGGTGTTTCGCTCCAGTCTGTGTCTTTGTTAGTTATGAAGAAATGGGACCCAAGTTGACAGGCAGCTGAAATGACCTGCTTGTGATGTTGGAGGACTGTGGCTGAAGGAGATCCCCGTCTCCTGTTTCCCTCTCGCAGACGGGAACCTTTACTCTGCGCTGTCGGTTGCCGAGCGACAGACGGGCTCCATCCGCCGGACTTTTGGCTCACGCAAGTTGCTGAAAAGCGAGAACAAATGGTTGCTGAGTAAGTGATGCCGTTTGGTGTGTGTGAGGCGAGAGCGCTGAGGAAGCTGGGGTAATTAGGGAAGACAGAGAGCTGTGTAGGGTGGACCAGCGGGGGGCAGGCTGAGGGCCAGTCCAGAAAGCATTACAAAGAAGACAAGACACTGGCTATCCACCTGCTTTTCTCCAAAGCACAGCATAGTGATCTGTGGGCAAAACTAAACAGACAGCTTGTTCCAACTTTGGAGAGCACTTGCACTGAAAATGCATGAAGCCCGCTGATTTGTGGGGACCTTTTTAGCTGCCAAATATCAGAGCCAGCTCCTGCATCAAAACCTGTGCCATAGATCCCACATTTGCCGGAGCCGCAGTGATCCCAGGGTCCCCAAAGTACAAGGAAGAGATTTACTTTTTCTTCAGTGAAATGAACAAGACAGCAGACGTGGATGAGGAACCGTTCAAGGCCCGCATCGGTCGCGTCTGCATGGTATGAGCAATGTCACTGTCGTTTGTGGCATTAATCACACAGATAAGCCTTACATTCCCCCTTTAGTGCCAGACAGCTGTCTGCAGACCCTCTGCCTGATAAAGAGTTAGTTTATATTTAACATTCCTGGACCTATACAGTCTGTTATCTTGAAAGCACACCTTACTGTACATATTTGCAATAATACAACTATTTACATCTTGAATTATTTATTAGCTGAAGAGAAGTGATGGTCCTCCCCAGGACTTGCATTAATATTTAAGTGGAAGGTTCTAGAAGGGACATAATGACCATGAGTAATTATACTCAGTTAACGACCCCTGACACTGTCTCTGCAGGTGGATGAGGGTGGCATCAAAACTATGTTGCCTGATTCCTGGACCACGTTCATGAAGGCCCGAGTGATGTGTGGGCTGCGTAACACCCCCAAACAGTATAACAACATCCGACAGACCTTCGTGCTCACTGCCCATGAGAACAGGACCGGTGTGATGTATGGCCTTTTCTCCAATGCCTGGTGAGCAATCACTTTCATCTTGAGGTGACAGAAAATAGAACCCAGACTCCATTTTCTGCTCCTTAGTTATAGAAAGTATCTTAGATACGGGCAGAATTCCAGTGTATACAGGGTATACCACTTTGCCTTCTCTTAATATTAGTGCACCAAAGTCTGTTAAGCCATGCTCAGGTACCTAAGATACATGTCATTTGATTTCTATTCTAGAAGTCATAACCGAAACACATCCTCAAAAGATAACGTCAAATGTTTTCCCTTACGTAGGGACACCACTGTAGTCTGTGCTTACTCAATAGAAGACATCGACCAGGCCTTCTCTACCTCCAAACTGAAGGGCTACAGCACTGCCCTGACAGGACATCGACCAGGAACAGTAAGTCACCTCGAAATGCCAAACGTTACATTATTGTAAACAATTAAAAATATTATAAAATACAGACGTTATTTACAGGACTACTACAGAGTATGTATAATCTTAGATTCAAGGCTCCAAAATCTCCATGTGTACTTTTGCAGCCAGTTTTCTTGCTTTTAGTTAAATTGCGATGTGTAGAAAGACAGGTAAAAATACTGGTTGGTGTTGTGTTTTTGAAGTCCAACCTCCTGTCCCATTTGATTCATAAATTTTTCCTTATTTTTAAAATGTTTTCCTTACCTTCTCAGTGTGTTCCAAAGAACGTAACGCTGGCCCTGAATGCCAAAACCCTGAGCACAATACGGGATCACCCAGAGATAGAGAGCGTAATGTGGCCAGTTGGGGAAGGACCACTGGACTTGCCTACTGATGACCGGTTCACACAGACAGTCGCTGACACAGTGTTGGCTGTCAATGATGAGCACTATAGTGTCCTGTACCTAGGAACAGGTGAGAATTTGGGACTTGGGTCTAAGCAGTACCTATACACAGGTGAGAACTTGGGACCTGGGTCTAAGCAGTACCTAGGAAAAGGTGAGAACTTGGGACCTGGGTCTAAGCAGTACCTAGGAACAGGTGAGAAATTGGGTCTTTGGTCTAAGGGGCACCCAGGAACAGGTGAGAAACTGGGACGTGGGTCTAAGGGTTACCTAGGAACAGGTCAGAATTTGGGACTGTTGAAGAATTTTGGGTCTAATGGAAGGAGTGAAAAAACAATGACAGATAGAAAGAACATGAAGATTGCTGGCAACTAAGACCACAGGCAGTTCATAGTTTTGCTTTTCAGAAATTCATATTTCATCTTATGGACTGGCTGCGTGATACAGGCTTAGCTCATTCAAATGAAGACTATTCTCACATTTACTGTAAAATTACACGTACAGTTTTTGAAATGACTATGAACAAGTCAAAAGTACTAACTGCATATTACAATATGGGCCGGTCAGTTTCTCAGTGAACAGATTCTGTAAATTGTAGTCATAGCATGTGACACTACAGAGCAGAGTATGACACTAAAATAAATGGCAGTTCCAGATAGTTCATTGGCTTCTGCTTTTGCTGTGAAGAAGATCAATACTTGGAATACATAGTCAGCAGTTAATGCCCATTTGCTTCTTTTAAGTACTGCAGATGACTAATTCAGTGGCTTGAATCAATGGCTCTGCTGTGCTCGTTTTCCTTATCAGTGTTCTACCCCACACTTACTCCTTCCACAGAGAAGGGCAGAGTCCTGAAGGTTCTGCATACCAGTGAAGAAGCGTTCATCATATCCGAGTACTCCCTGTTCCACAATGAAGGTCCTGTCACCAACATGGCTATTGACTCCCAGAAGGTAAGGGTTGGAACAGCGTCTATAACCAACTGATGAACAACGTTTCTTTCTTTCAAATATCAGTTCATTTCCTGGTGCACCATCTGATTTTAAAAAGGCTGGCTACTCTTCCTTTGCATACAGTCAGTATTCCAACAGTGTCTTCTATATTGCTGCAATTTCACATTAAACCCGTGTGAATCTGGAAACAAGCCATGTCTTGTTCAGCTTGCTTTTGTCCACAAGCAATAACTGAATGAGTCTGTTATTTAAACAGTTCTGTTTGAACATATCTCTGGTTGTTAGGGCCACCTCTATGTAGGCACAACTATGGAGGTACAGCGCCTTCCACTAGCCGACTGCAGTCGCTATGGTGACAGCTGCAGAGAGTGCATCCTCGCTCGTGACCCCTATTGTGGATGGGAGATGAGCAGGAAGAGGTGTACATCCATCCCTGCAGGATACAATATCAGCACTGGGTAGGGGCCTTAATATTCAGCTCAGTTTGCCCAGGCATACAAACCATTGTATAGAACTGAGCAGGGTCAGTTAAACAGCATGTCAGCAGACACAGAAAAAGAATATGTATTGCCTTACAGAATTTATGCACTCTGCAAAATAATACAGTTGCAAAGTAGGGTGCTAATCCAGACATTCTTCACTGTAAGACGTTTGAATGCTTATGTAGGAGTTCTTACAGAACGTAATATCTGTGTAAAAACAAACAGACCTCTCTGGGAATTAAATGGTATCCGTGGGATATGCTTTTCTTTTGATTTCACAGTATGGCTGTTAGGGTAAAAGTATTATTGCACACAGCATTGTAATCTTGTATTAAGTTATTATTTTTTATCCCCCAACTCCTAGGGCAATTATCCAAAGTCTTGACCAGTCTAACTCCTCTGTGTGTGGAGAAGCTTCAGGTAAGCCCAGTTAAATGTATTTCTCTTTTGGCTGCCTTGTTTTAAGCGATCCATAAAAACAATGGCTAGGCTTGCAGTGCCTTTTTTGCTTAAGTTCATTTCAGGTTCATTTTGCAGATTTGTTGGACTCCCTTTATGCATTACTGTGGTGTTGGTGACTTTGGTGTTTGTGGCTGTGGTGTTGGTGGCTGTATGATGGTGACTGGTGTTGGTGACTTGTGTTGGTGACTGGTGTTGGTGACTTGTGTTGGTGACTGTGTGATGTTTACTTTGTGATAGTGACTGATGTTGGTGACTGTGATGGTGATTGGTGTTGGTGACTGTGTGTTGGTGACTGGTGTTGGTGACTGTGTGATGGTGACTGTGTGTTGGTGACTGTGTGATGGTAACTGTGTGTTGGTGACTGGTGTTGGTGACTGTGTGTTGGTGACTGTGTTGGTGACTGGTGTTGGTTACTGTCACCTTCTGTTACTATGGACTCATTCATCATTAGGAAAAGCTCGTTAGAACTGAAAGTAACTGCACTTTTAAAACCAGTAATTTCATGAGGCAAGACAAGTCAGAATCATAAAATTTTCTGATTTGCATCGATTATGGTGAGGATTGTTTTAAAAGCTTTTTATTTCTAAATCTATAAAAAATAATTTAAATTTGTCTTTTGTAATTCAGTTTATACTCATGCATTCACTGTGTCATTAGTACTTTTCCAAGGAAATGAAAATCAGTAAATGTTATTAAAAGCAGGTGAGCACACAGCCGTGAAAGGTGGTGCTGACTGTCCATGCCGCACCTACAGCCCTGAAGAGCTTTGGCACCACCCCAAAGGACGTGGTGGTGGATCCAGATGGTATGGTGCTACTGCCGTGCCCGGTGCGCTCCTACCACGCCAGCTACCTTTGGGAAAAGGACAACTGCGTGAAGCGCTACCCGTGCTCCATCCTGAATGGCTCCTGCGTGCTGGCGCCCACCCCGGAGCTGCCACTCAAAGAGGGCGTTTTCCGCTGCATGTCCACAGAGAGCGGGCACAAGGAGGAGGTGGTGTCCTTCCGGCTGGTGTTCAATGGCGGCCCCCTGCCCGCTTCGCTGGCGTCCACCCTCGGCCCCTCTCTGCTTCTCGCTGCCGCCACGGTCTGGCTCTTGTAGCCGTGCTAGCTGAGATCTCCCTGAGAGAAACAGCCCACAGAGAGTCACGGTGCCCTAAGTCAGGGTCGCAGAGCACTTTAACACAGCTGTGGAGAACGTGAAAAAGATGCCTCCATTTTCCATGTACAAGTCCCATCTGTTTTGACCTACAAAACTTGGCCATTTCCTTTTCACAGTGACACCGCTAGCTCCTTGGAGAGAGCAATTCCTTTTTATAAACTTGCCTTAAATAGTGTTCTGTCTTCAAAATGGTCATAGCAGGACCCTTTACAACAAACAAGCACAGCACGGATAAAGTAAAACATGAGTGCCAGAGAGCAGTTTTTTGGATAAACAGGTAGTACAGTGGCAAACAACAGCCCAGAGTAGTTTTTAATTCAGTTTTGGTTTTGGGATGTAGAGAACGATGTTTGGGATAGCAGGAGATAATTAGCATACTTTTGTGGTGAGGACAGGATTATTCTGTTTGGACTCATACTTTTGATTGGTTAAAAGACAGATTAGAGGTTTTAATCTCAAATTTCAGTTTCTAAATCCAGGTCAAAATTACACCAAAACCACACTGGTAGTATTTATTATATACACTGCATATAATGTATGTAGTGTGTGTATATATGTGTATACCCATGTGCACATATGTTCACAGAACACATATCATAACACATTCTGACAATCTGCATCATATTCCAACTGTACAGAGTGCTTTGCGATCCCATGTTTTGGGTCTAAATGAGCCAGTATGAAATTAATATAGTGTAATCGCCAGGCAGTTTGGTCTTTGCTATATTTTATTTATGTATTTGTTTCTTTTTACAAATTTTAAAGGTGACTGTGCTACTTTGTGGATATTTCTAGCTGGAATACTGCTAAAAGACAAAAAAATGTCATGTCCTGTGTAAATTTAGGTATATCTCAAGCCTTGCTTTCCTGAAAAAATATGTACAGGCTTAACATATTTATATGTAATGTAACAACCAAGAAAACACTTGCAATAGAAATGAACGTTGCAGAACATTAAGTGGTCCATAGGCTTTGAATGCATGGGTTTTAATTCTGACAAAGGGCACGACACTCAGCTTTGAGGTTTTAGTGAAAAAAGTCAGGGCGGGGGGGGGGGGGGGGGGGTTTAGAGTGTACCTGCCGCATAGCAACGCCGCTGGGCTTTCGGCCCTCTCATTTTTCCATTAAATTTTTTCCAGCCGCTGCAGCGCAAAA
>JABJVR010006025.1:0-12891 GCA_025773905.1 Chitala chitala | reverse complement strand
TAATTTACAAACCCCTCTCTGAAATCTCTCCTTAAATCGGTGAAAAGTGGAAGTGGCAATATGGGCACCATCTGAGTGGGATGCCTTGTCAGAGCTGCTGACTCCTAGTGTACTCCCTTGGATGAAGCTTTGCCCGAGGGACACCAAAAGCCATTGAGAGTTGCTTCAACACCAGGAGCAAAGGAAGACTATATTGTGTTATTTACATCGTTGTGTCATTTACAGTCAAAGTTTCAATAAGTTTATTCTGTAATGTTAGCATGCCCAGGAGTGGCATGGCAGCCAGTCAACCTTGGGCCCCCAGAGGTTTTTTTCTCCACACGGTGGTTCCTCTCCTCTGCTGTTGTCTGGCTTCATTTGTATTTATTCCTACTGCTTATTCCATAATATCTGCAATTTCTTGTAGTAAAGCGCTTTGAGGCACATTGTCATAAAAGGCGCTATATAAAAATTAATAGAATTGAATTGAAAGAATGAGAGAGCTGACCGGAGACAAGGCAGGGAGGAGATGCGCCTCTATGACAGGGACACAGTGGGAATGTAGAGAGAGAGAGAGGGAGAGAGGACAAGTGTTTAACTCTCAGAGCTAGAGACTTGAGTCTTTGACTCAGCAGGCTAATCCTCCTGTCTGGTGTGCTGCATGGGCAGCAACGACCCTGGTTGAAACCCGCCTGCTCCCTTAGTTCGTTACAGTGTTCTCAATACTCAAAACAGTATTTTAACTATGCATCTTTTCTTCTAAGTGAAACTTTACAATAATGTATAAAAGTAATATGGGCAAAATTTAAGGCTGCTAAAATATCTTAAAATGCGTTTTGGTATTTTTAAATTTAAAATTGTTGAAAAGGCCTCCACAGATTTAACTACAGTAAGCTCAGGTGAAAGGTCATTACATTGAAACGAACACAAGTTACTCTTTGAAATTGTTGCTTTATGAAGGAGAATTAAAAATTCATATAAATATGACATGACAGGTACAGAATAGTAACATATGAATGTTATTCCTTGCTGATATTCTCCTGATCAAAGTCCATTCAACATTTCTTTATTTGATAAATTTATTGGCATTAGCAAGGGCAAAAAGTACAATGTACATGTGGCAGCATCATGTGGCAGTTACGTACAAGCAGATAAAGTGTCTTTTGAAGGTTAAGCTAAGCTAATTACCAATACACAATTAATTATCTATTAATTAGAGTGTTATTGCTAATGTTTGATCATTATCTATTGCTGATACATTGAAGGCACATTTTGGTCATGAACATGGTCCTGATAAAAACTGTTGAGTGACCCAGTTCTAAACACCTAAAATTCTAAGCAGAACGTGAGTATTATCAGATCAGCATGCTCTATAGCTGTCTCCATGGTATTTTTGGGTCTTGGGGTGGAGGAGGGTTCTCACCAACATCCTGTCCTTGTTTGAAGAGGATGTGGTGAGTCAGTACTGCTCTGCCCAGGTATAGTGCTCTACCCTCTTGCGTGGTACCCAGCAGATCCCTGTTTCCGGTGGTTCCTGGCCCTCACAAGGTAGACGCTATGTCGGCGTTTGGGGTCCTGGCGAATGACAGGAACTCTCCTCGTGTGGTGTGCCGGACTGGGCACAGGTATGGCACTTGCATGGATTTCTCCCATGCTCTCACATTCCCTCTGACACTCCTCCCTGGTGGGGAAGTTGTTGGAGTTGCCATGGCATCCACCATACCAGAAGTGGGAACACTTTCCGGAGACCGGGTCATAGTAATATCGTGACAGCCAGTTGGTGCATGGACCAGGGGTGGATGGCAGAGAACACGCTATCTGCAGAACTTAAAAAAAAAAAAAAAAAAAACGAATTATTATACATTAATAATTATAAGTAACTATGCCTATTTAAATTACAAAAAGTCATGGATGCGATCTGACTGTCTCCAGCATGCGTTGTGAACTGTAGTGTTTATTAAGGTTTAAAAAATGGCTCCAGGCTCACCATTGCTGGGGGGTTTCTGGCACCCCTCGCCATGCGATCCAGATGCTGGGGACACCCTGTCATAGCAACACCCATAGGTGCTGGAGTGGCATTTACCCATGGATTCTGCCTGGGGGGGTGAGCGCTCCTGGTAGAAGAGTTGGAGAAGACAGAGTAAGGGTAAGTCCTGCTCCATTTGCAGCGGTCTCATGTCAGGCACAATGCTGGACACCTCGAAGGTGCTCTTTCTACAGTATGTAAATACCATACATGTATATGCTTTTCTTAATTCAAATTTTGTGTGATTCAAAACTACATATAAAGGATTATTATCTTATGCTATGAATTACTTTCCAGTTTTTCAGTCATTATTTTGGATTAAACCATTCTCTACACATTTTGAAAAACTAAGAAGGATGCAGTGAAACTATTTTGCTGAAAAATAAGCTTCAGTCAACATGGAAGCTCGACAACAGGTTGAAATGTTTGTGAATCATTGTGTAGGCTGTACTGTGTCTGGTAGGTATACTGGCACTTCAAGTTCATATGAAAGAGCATTAACTGTTTGTAGCAAAAGGAATTGAGGCATTGATGGAGAAGTGAAAACACAGTATGCCAGTGGTCTCTGTGAAAGGTCTTGAAAATATACGCAAATGAATAGTAAATAAATTCCTCATTTGCAGCTAGCAATGTATCTTTACAGGAGCCAAGGCAATTCAGAGAGCACGGGGTGTGCAATAAGGTACTAAAATAAATAATGTATTGCGTACAGTACATGTATATATACATGGAAGTTGACAAATGCCTGGAATTGTGGACTTTTGTTGTTTTTTGCAGACTGATTTGCATTATTCTGTATCCAAATCATAAATGCTTTTTGGATACGCCAACATGATTACCCCTTTTTTGTGACCCGATTCCCATATTCAATGATTACAGATAAACCAACTGACATTTTCAAAATAATACTGCAGTACAGAAGTGGGGTACATTTTGGGTAGGGGGATCATTGAAGCTTGTCTTGTCCTACTCTATGGTGACATGTTAAAATCAATTTTTTAAATCCAGCGTTAAAAAATAAAGACACTCGTTGTGGTGTCTTGAACATTAGACCAGAGACACACAGGAAAAACTTAAAAGAAATGTGTGAGTGTGAACAAGTAGAGAGCGAAGGGTATGAAGGAGACACAAGCCTTACAGGAGTGTGGGAAGTCTTCTCCACACAGCCCTCTCTACTGGGACCCCGCACCGTGGTCACGCCGTCTGGACAGCATCCGTACCTGTCAAACAGTCAAATGCAGAAACGCAGTCAGCGCCATTTACATCGCATACTTATCACAAGAACCTGTGAGCGAGAATTACATCTGCTCCAAATCCATACATTTTGAGAGTGTCCACCATTGATGCAATGGAAATGACTGTGATGAGATAGAAATGTGACACACTGAACAGGTAACACAGGTGTACACAGGATTCTGGGACTTTAAATACAAAATCATTAACATGCACTTCTTTCCTTCCTTAGGCTTTTAAGCACTATGTCATCATCTTCTATAGTTCATACTGATTTCTTCTAAGCAAAGATACTGTATAGCTTAAATGCATTGTTATATTCCCCTAGATCATAAAGAGCAAAGACCATCAGAGATGCACATGGCTAATGGAGGCTTGTGTTGCTCGTTCAGTTGTGGTGCAATTACTGAATGTGAGCTGATTCAGTGCTAAACCCATAATTTACTTTTTAATTCATCAGCCTTGATTTATCTCATTTTAATTAATTAAACGCTAATGACCATTGATACTGTTTTCTTATGCATTTTCATTTTAATTCTGTGAAAGTCTTTGGCACAAACTTTATTTTATCAGCACTGCAGTTCTATTTGTTCAGCTGTTTTATTTGATGTACTCATTGAGTGCAAACAAATCAAATTGTATACAGATATATATTCACATCATTGCATGATGAATCATCTTGTAATTAGTATTTCATCTGATGTTTAGTGTCTACTTCTGTGTTCATTGGAATGTAAATTTATAAATGTTGACGAATAATATCCATGTAGCAGAGACAGAATAAAACACATGGGTGGGGAGTGTGGACATCTATAGGGTGCAGTGCAATGAGACGTACCTGGTCCGAGCACATGTGTCTGTGGGGCAGCCCTCGCCGTAGTGGCCTTTGGCTGGGGTATAGCCATCTGAGCAGCAGCCATAATAAGACTGGCTACAGTGCGGTCTGTGGACGGCGCCATAAGAGTCATACACCGCTGTGCTTACACCATGGTCCTCCGTGGGCTTTGGCCTGTAAGCTAATAGCAGCATGGTGTCACATATAGAGCCAGTGCAGAGGCCTGTGTGAGCGGGGTCTCTGGGTTATACACAGCAGGGAGGACGTGTGTGTGGTGGAGCCGACAGGGCCAAGCCCCAGACGGAGGAGGAGGAACAAATAAGCACATACACATAGGGCACAGAAAAAACATCATGCACGATTTCCAGGACATCACTGTAGTACTGAAGCACTAGAGGAGGAACAACAATGAAGACTGTACTATTCAGCACATTTTTTGTCAGAGGGAAGGCTCTCAGTAAATCTAAGGAGTTACTTCATGTGAGCAAGTATTGTATTTTTGATGGGCTGAGACAAGGCGTACATGTCTAGGCTAAAAGATGGGAGATGAGAGAAGAGCACTTAAAAGAAGCAAAGTGACACATTCTGACAAGGCATGGAATGGAAAGGCTGCAAGTCAACATGGATGATAAGTGTGAAACCTGTTAAGTGTTCAGCTGTGTAGTCCTCACACTGCTGCATGACGCAGGCCTGTTGCTGGGCGGGTACAGAGGCAATCGGGGTACAGAAGGAGTACTCCACGGCCCGTCGTCCTGCCCCATCATGGCTGATACACAGCACCCTGCGAGTCTGCACCCCTTCACCACAGGACACCGAGCAGGCACCCCAGGGACCAATATCAAACCTGCAGCATTAATGTCACCATCAGCGGTCATGTCACACACTCTGGTCATGAACACCTTCCTCACTACAGTACCAAACCCAAACTGCTTCAAAAACTGCAGCTCTCTTAGATGCTTGGGGAAAGCATTGTAACTCACAACGCAGTTGCTGACAATTGCAATGAGTGACTTTTTTCTTTGTCCAGTGCTGCGTTGTGAACTGCTATCCTTTTGAGGCATTCAGGTGTGTTTTATCCACATTTTTCCATTTTTCCATTTGTCATATATTCTGTTCCATGAGCTGGCATGGTCTGTACAGGAGAAGCGCTAACATAGCAGGTACTTAGTGCTCTTTCTGCGTCCTGATTGGCTGCAGTGCCACTTACGTGTACGTGGGTGGGCACTCGCGCAGTTCGCACGTCTGGTTGCTCAGAGGCCGGGCCACGTTGGCACAAAGGTGATCTGGGACAACCTTGTTGTTGCTGCTGCAGTACACTCTACGAGACTGGTAACCTGGAGTATGGTGTCAAGGGACAAATTGTTACTGCCATAACATTTCAGTTTCCAGTTTCTGCAACACCTTATGCTACTTTGCCTGTGTCAGATTTACCTCAACAAAAAGACCAGGTGAGTGAATATTACTGATTAAATCTCTCCATTTATGTCAGATGAAAAGGGTGAAAAAGCAGAAAAATCTGACAATGAATATAATGAATGCTTATAATTAAGATCTGTAAAATGATTTTTTTTTCCAAAGATGATGAATGTGGTTCCTCTTCTATGTCTTAGAGTCTCTTGAATGTCCCACTGAGAATGTATTGGCTCATCTACCTGGACCACATTCCCTGCTGCACTTGGACCATGGGTCAGATCTCCACCTGTAGGCCACTTTCTTGCTGCTGTGAGGAAGGTAGTACTCGTACTCCACTCCAGGGTTACTCTCCTGAACAATCAGCTGAAACAGAAGAGGAAACATTGATTTAAACATACACAGGTGACCTGAGAAGTTGGTATGTAAGCAAAATATGACCACGTCGTGTTGGCAGTTGAGGATGTGGGTGTAACTGTGATCATATGTTTCTGTGTTCGGACCTCGATGACCAGCTGTTCAGTTGTGGGACCCCGGGCTACAATCGTCTCAGGGACCATGTCGCTGTCGACTCTCCGCTGGTAGTATAGCGTCGTACCCGCCACTGGGATTGCCCGGGTGTAGTCAATGACCCCGTGTCCGTTCAGATAGTACTGGCCATGAGAATTCTTGATGGCTGAGATGACACCAAGAGCAGCAGTCAGCCTCAGTGCATCATGGGTAGAATGAGAATGGACTTTCTCATCATGTCCTTGGACGAGACTAAAACAATCACAGCGAGTCATCATTATATAAATCATCTGATGGATTTGTACCCAGGTAGTTGCGGTTGGCAGCCATCTCGCGGATGCGTAAGGTAGTGGCTCCTGCAGGGATGATCACAACCTCATGGTGCCCTGCACACACAAACACACACAATGCTCTCAAATTGAGCTGAAGCTGGTGCTGCTCCAAAACATTCCACACAGGTGGGCACTCGTACCACTGGGCAGGTCACGCGCAGATAAGACATTTCTGACAAGGAAGCAGGACTGGCCGTTGCCCCCACACTGTAAGCATGGGTCTTCCTCCCGGGACGATTCCAGAACATTGTCACAGCCCAGCCGCTGTTGGAGCAAAACATTGGGATTCATGAGAGTGTGACTCAACAGAAACTCTCCCTGGTCCATGCAATGTAGGCGTGCTTTTAAACATTTATCCCACCTTGCAGACCCCCTCCACGCAGATGTCTCTGCGGCCTGGGTAGCAAGGAGTGCCATCCACCACAGTGCGGCGGTGCTGGAAGAAGAAGTTGTCTCCACTAGGGATGCAGTTCAGCTCACAAGGGTTGGGTGCTTCAGAAACAAACACAAGCACCACCAGTATGCATTTACTTACACAGTTATGCTTCCTTTTCATATTAATAACATTAATTGTTGCCAGACATTTGAATACTTAGTTAATTATGAGATAATTTAGCACTGCTCCCAATGGCTTTCTTCATATAAGCATTACTTTTGTTAGTCATTGTTCCATATATTATCAGGCTATATCATCACACCACCTGTATTCACGTCTTTAGTCCCCACCCATTTAAATGATGCCCCATGGGTACCTCCATAGTATGGGAGCCATGTGTACCCCTTCCCTTTAAAGTCCGTCCTATCAAACTCAGAGCACTGCTGCTCTCTGAAATCCCTGGATCCGAATGGACATTCCTGAAACAGTCATAGCAGGGATTCCATTTATAGGCGTCCTGTACACAAAGCCTTACATAGAGTTTAGACGCAAGAATAATAGTTTTTAAGGAAGTATTTGTATATTTTGGTAGTTATTGCATTTGTCAGATTGTAACTTGGTGCTATTCAGTGGATAACTTTATTTTCCCTGTAAGCAGAATAATCATTTGTATGCGATACTTTACACTATTTGGTCAGTGTATTAGGAACATATTGCAAGTGAATTACGGAAGACTATAAACGTATGAAGACAAACTTGTTTATATATGTAGAGTGTGTATATATGCTAATGACCTTTGTTTGTGTGTCTCTGTGTGCATGAATGTCAGAACCAGTACTTGTACCTGGGTGTTGCAGGGGCGGTATTCTTTGCTGGGTCCCACACAGTTACCTCTCCCATCTTCCCTGTCAGGCCACATAAAAAACAGACCTGTGAGACTGCAGAGTCATTGGCAGAGTACAGAATATTTTTTCCATGTTTCTGGGAAGGTGACAATATACATGGAGAATCATGGCATCTCACCCACAGCCCTCCCCCCACACCTTTCTACATCTCAGCACGATACAGCCTCTGCTGTATTACCCTAGGCTTGGTGGTGCTTAAGACAGAGAAAGTTCACTATCTTAAACTGCAAGGGTGTGCCTTTGGAAACATTCACTAATAGCAACCATTTTAATATTTTTCCTAGCTTATTTCATAGTCTTTTTCTCACGCTGTCAGAATTGTTTGTGGAACCCAAACATCTGTTAAGTGGCAGCCTTTAAATATTTTTAAATTCCTTTTAAGACTACATAGGAAAACACAGTAAATATAGCTGACCATGTGGCAGACCACATGCCACAGCGCCTGAGCTGGCATCTTCTCAAATTTTCATTGCTAATTAGATCCACTTCATCCAAAGATACACAGCGAACAGGAATGGCTTTCAGGGTGACTGCTTGTTAAACTAAACACCCTAAGCAGAGATCTGGGGTTGGCATCTCCATGCATCATCTGTGTCATCTGAAAAAAGATACCGCACTGTGGACAAAAGAAGTCCACAACTGGATCACACCCGGTTTACCTTCTGTTTAGAGGTTGTTGTATGAAGGCTTAACTAATAAATATGAATTCATTCATTGGTCCTTGTCACACAATTCAATTCAATCCAATTTGTTTTTATATAGCACCTTTCACAACAATGTGCCTCAAAGTGCTTTACACAAGACATTGCAGATATTGAAGAAGAAACGACAATAATTAATACAAATTAATGAGTAGCACATAGCCAGACCACAATTATAATACATGCACATGCAGAGCACTCGTGAGAGCCTACCTGTGGGTGACACATTGGCGGGTCCTTGTGGCCACGCCGGTACCACAGGTACGACTACACGGGCCCCAGGGCTCCCACTCCTCATAGTAGTCAAGCCTTGTGGCCAAACCTGATGGCACCCTAAATGGCAGTCTTGATTCCACACCCTCAGCTGCCTGAAACAGAGTGATGTAGCTAAGGATATACTCTGTCACATTTAACTGCTGTGTGAAATTGGGTTTAGAAGTCAATGAGTGCACTCCTCTGATTTAACCAATTTCTCCTTGGTTACTATAATGAGTCTCACTGTATTAAACTAGGCAATCCCAACCACTGTGATGGTGTATCTCCTAACACTATTGACTTCATTGTAAATAGCAGTTATGCAACAGCATTGTTATAGTCATTAATGAGTTTCCTTTGAGTTCTCCAGTATCCTCTCACAGCCCTAATACACGCAAGTCAGGTTGAGTGGGAAATATAAATATCCCATTGTGTGTGTGTGTGTGTGTGTGTGTCTGTGTCTGGAGTCTATCCCAGGTATGCTACAGAGAAACAGAAAGGGTACGCTCTGCCTTTGAGGAGTTTTCCTATATCTCGTATAGTGCTGCCATCCTCTGTACACTCCAGAACAGCACAAGAGATGTGTCGTTAGTGTGTCAGCGTGTGCTGTAACAGTGTCTGGACACGCCAGTTACCGTTATCTTTTATGAGCGTACTTACGTATCAATAAATAGCTTAATCTCCACGATTATATGGAAAAGCAAATCGTTATCGTTAAAGAATTGTTTTTTGTTTGCAAGTGTGTAATTTCACATCATTGTCATTAAAGAATCAGTTTTTGTTTGCACGTGTGCAATTTCACAAAAACATCACACGTGTGCCTGTTTTTAAGAACACGTTGTCGTTCGGTTTGGTTCGGCGATGCTGTGCTCAGATGAGTCCTACTCACAGAGAGTGAAGATGCCAGGAGAAGCTGCAGAACAGCTACAGACAGAAGGACCTTCATGCTCGCTGAAACACAGGTGTTGGAGTTACTCACACTGTGTTAACATTATATCAAAACCACTTATTGTTGACTATATTAGAAAATAAAATCTGGCGACTTTGTTTGAATCCCTTTATATTCGTTGCCATTATGAGCCGGTACTGTTCTAATTTCATTAGGTGTCCAGGAGTGTTTTGGAGGTCAGGAACAGTGTTTCTGATTTATTCGTAAGAACACATAAAACACACAGATCCTTTGCTTACACGGTAGCAGCTGAGGTTGTGAAATAGCCAAGGAATGCCAACCACTTAAGGTTTGGTCTTAATTATTTAATGACTTTTATATTTTCACACCTTGTTTTAAGAGATTGTGTACCTTATTTATTTATTATTATTTTTATTTATTTTTTTTTTTTTGTGGTGTGACTGCTCCAAATATACTGTACAGCAAATGCTTATAAAAATGCAAGCATAAAATAAAGATGTTTCTCACCACTGTTAATTACATAGAAACACTCCTGGACACATAAAAGGCCAGGAAAATATTTATGTACACTCCTGGCCACCTAACAAATATTTACACCAGGTAAATATTTGTATATATTATTTTAAATTGTTGAAATCTCAAACTATCAGTAAATCTCCAGGAAAAAAAAGGTTACTCAGTAACTATCGTGACTATAATTTTTCCCTAAATATGCTAATAAAACTTCACAGATGTGTGTTACCTAACTGTGCTGCTTGGCGTTATTTGTCACTGCACTAAATAGTTTGACGAACATGACAAAATTACCACATACTGGGTAAAATACAAAATTATTATTCATTAGATTTAAGTGCTATATTTATATTAAATCAAATAGGAAAAACTTCACAAAAGGGCATAATCACAAAATTATGCATGTCTATATTTAGCCGCACATTTTGCTATCCAGATCTAAGTATTTTACAGTCATTTAAAAAGGTGCGTCTCACCGAGGAGTTTTGCAGCGCTGTCCGCTGGATGTCGTGTGGCCACCTGGTATACAGCGAGTAAGGACTCTGATGCCGCACCTCTCCTGTTATGCTACTAATGGAGTCCTCCTTGCTTCACAATAAAGTATCAGGTTACTTTTAACTCCTTCTGCTAGATGGGGACTAAATTCTGGCTCGTTTAGATTGCGAGATGATTTCTACCAAAGAGAATTACCTAGAGAAAATATAAAATCACACGAGGGATTCACTTGATGACTATTTCATTATAATTTCACTTCACAACCGACACAATTTTAGCATTAACAGCAGTGATATATTTAAGGAGAATGAATAATCACAAATTCAGGAAACTAATTCTTAAAAATTGAAGGCAACGTTTTTACGCAATATACAGAATTCTGGTTGGCATGAATGTCGTGAAATTGTCTGAAATGTCTAAAATTAGATTAAATTAGAATGAAACTTAAAATATAAGCAAAAAACACCTTAATGCAGTCATGTTTTCTTCATAAATTGTAAACATAGCATAAGTTAATTAAGGCAGTTGTGTTACTTGATTTTCCACTGAAGAGTGGCTCAGTGGGTACTGTCACCTCACACCTTGTGGTTGTGTGTCTGAATCCAACTCTTGGCACTGTCTACATGGACTTTGAATGCTCTGTGCAGGTGTGGGCTTACTCTGGGTACCCTGGTTTCCCACTGCAGGTCAGATGGATACTCTCTAAATTGCCCTTAGACTCTGTGTGCATTTGTCCTACAGTGGGCTGCTATCTTACTCAGTGTACCCTTCCTTGCAGTCCGGTTTCCAGACCATGCGTGGCCCTGGTCTAAATACACACAAGGTGAATGAAGGGAAGAGAAACAGGTTCTAGAGCCAAGTATGTTTTTTGCATATGAGGAGTTTGTACTCTGCATTTAACCCATCCCCCTGGGGGGAGCAATGAGCTGTTTTCAGCACCTGGGGAGTTAGCACAGAACGTCTTTCTCAGGGACACAAGTGGTGGTTGGGCTAGGATTTGAATCGGGAGGTTTCTGCATCTCAGCCTGATGCCCTAACCCAGGGGTGTCAAAATCAATCGCACAGGGAGCCAAAACTCAAAGCACACTTTAGATCGCAGGCCGAACAGGATAAACATTTATTTAACAGACTGAAAGTAAATGTTTTTTGAACATAAATATGAATCAAAACAGACAAGATACAATATTATTTCAAAATAAATAAACTTAAAACTAAAATAACTTAAAATATTTTGCTCTCTATAAAAATACCTCATATCAAAATTATACAAATTCAAAATGTGAACATGCTGCAAAAAATATGAAAATATAAATAAAAATTGGGCTTTTAAGTAAAAGTTAAAATAATAACGAATCAAAACAAAAAAGGCTCTTTTTTCCAGAATCAACTTTTCTCTTGGCCATTGTTGAGGTTGTATACATCAACATACGCTTGATTGACCTGACGTAATTGACTGATCGCAGGTAGCCTATCGTTCGGCAAGGCAGCTGTTGCGCTGCATTATGGGATTTGTAGTTTGTGTGTTATCGGCGCTTCATATTTCCGGGCCATTAAAAAAAGATATATAAAATGATCTCGCGGGCCGGATATAATTGTACGCCGGGCCGGTTGTGGCCCGCGGGCCTTGAGTTTGACACATATGCCCTAACCACTGAGCCACCAAGATGCTTTTACTAAAATTACATACAAATTACAGTATGTTTACATTTGTATGAAAACATAAAACACTTGTAACAGAAGTAAAAATAAAATTACCTATAATTAAACTATAAAAATAAGACAGAAATAGGTCATGTGTTTTAGGGCAGTAGCAATAAATATTATGAGCAATGTAAGTTTGTGTTTTTGTAGCTCAAATAGGAAACTGAATTTATGATGTGACAAAGCATTAATAGCTTCCATATTGGCGTCAAATTTACTATTGCTTTATTAGTATAAGTATTCAGTGGTTTTATCATCCTTGTTCAATCCTCTAAAAACAAGATGAGGTTATTTTCTCATGTCAGTTTGTGTATTCTGTCCCCTGGCACGTGTGAGCAGTACCTTTCATATCAAGTCATAATCAAACATTTTATATTTGCTCTGTTTAATTATTAGAATAATAATTATTATATAAAAACTAGTCCCATTACTGTTATGTGTAGACCATGTTCAGTTAAGATGACTGAAAGTTAAACACTCACCCCTGGGTAGATACACATTCACATCACATACACTATATTGCCAAAAGTATTGGGACGCCTGCCTTTACACGCACATGAACTTTAATGGCAAGTCTTAGTCTGTAGGGTTCAATATTGAGTTAGCTCACCCTTTACAGCTATAACAGCTTCCACTCTTCTGGGAAGGCTGTCCACAAGGTTTAGGAGTGTGTCTATGGGAATGTTTGACCATTCTTCCAGAAGCGCATT
>JABJVR010006024.1:0-12892 GCA_025773905.1 Chitala chitala | reverse complement strand
GTTTCAATTGCAATAGTTGGATGTTTTGAAAAATTTTAAATTGATTGTTGTACAACATTCTTCGTATTCTGTACACAAATAACAGAGTTTAATATTCTTTAAATTTGCAGTTTTAAATATACGCTTATATTTTATAGTCATCTAAAGTTGAGAAGGGTAGTCAGGTAAAATTTTTATATAGCGATAAGTATAATGTTGTGTCCGTGTGTGTCCCCGCCCAGTTGTCAAGTTTTGTCGCCCTTGTAAACTACAGTGGAACCTTGGATTGTGAACATAATTCATTCTGGAAAAGTTCTCGTAATCCAATAAACTCATATAGCAAAGTGAATTTTCTCATACGGATATAATGTAAAGTCAGATGATCCGTTCCACACACCCAAAAATATTCATATAAGAATATTTTTTTATGGTATTTTATGTACAAATTATTGTCCCTAGTATCTGAAACAAATAACAATGATTAATACACAATTTAAAGTAAAAATAAAACAAATCAACCTGCACTTTACTTGCTATAAAATATTGCGAGGGTCAGCCACACGCACACCTGGTTCGTGCTTCTCGATGATTTACTTTCTAACTTCTACTGTAATCACCTCCTTCTTCTTACCACCTTCATTTTCAAGCTTTTTCTTCATGGGGGCCATTGTTGCAGTACTAAAGAACAGTCACTACACTTGAACACAAAATATGAAAATGCTTTAGGCACACACACGTGGTCACAGCACTATAGTAAACAGTACGCTCACGCGGATGCAACAGATACACGCCGACAGAGGACAAGTACGCGAGAATCTTACCTGAGCTCCCATTGTTTTACGCAGCGAGAGAGAAAAAACATCGGCTCAGTTGTGAGATTTCCCTAGTCCATGTCAGACCATGATTCATCGTCATGCTTACTGCTACTGGTAGATATTTCAGCTGTTCACATTAGCTTTGCTGCATCCCAACATGCAAAGTGCATCTGGCTAAGAGAGCCGCTTAGCTCAAACTTCCAGTGTACTCGTTGTAGTTGGTCTGGATCGAGGTCATATCATGTTCACTCCACAATCAAACCACTCTAGGGATCATTTCGGACCAGACCAAGACCACCTCTAGTAAAAGCTGTTGGTGCAGTCTTTTGGTCTGAGAGTGTGATTGCAGTGTTAAGACCTGCCCAAATGAATCGCACCAATGGGGAAAACAAACCAGAGCTCGATTCAGGTGGAATCAAACAAGGCAGGTGTGAAAGCACCCTTAATTAGTTAATAAATTTTGAAAGAAGTGTCTCACGCACAGGATTTTTTTCAGTATTACACCCACTACAAAAAACAGAACCTAGAGACAATTAGGTGGCTAAAAGTTAGAGTTTAATAGCTACTGAAGGACAGGTGAAAATGTCACTTTCTTCACTGTGACTGTAGGCCTTGATTCAACAAAAGATTAAAGGGAATAAGAAATGGACCCCCTTTCCTTCTAATACAGGAATGTTAAACAATGCACATCAGCCCTACACTGTCAGCCTGAATGGCATGTGTTTCATTATTGGGCATGCAACAGTCTGGCTTTGAACATTGTTCCAAATACATGGTATAGAGACTATGGACAAAGACTTTCTCATTTTCTTCTAGAACATGTGCTTAAAAAAGCAAATGAGTAAAGCATCTGTGTATTGCCATAAACTCTTACTTAGCTAATGAAACAATTTAAATCAATTTAACATTTTTAATGGCCAAAAAAACTGATAAATCATAGTTGTTTTGAATGTACTCCTACAGGTGTCTTCCCTCTGACGTTATATTTCATGGTGAGTGAATTGCCATTTTTGCTGTGGTGATGGCAGGTTACATGTCATTTTAATAAGCATAATCCATATTGTTGCTTGGAGCAAGGACTCACGTAGGCAACACACACTATTCAGATCTGCTTGCCTATGAAACCCTTTGTTCTATAAAGGCACAATGGGAACAGCTGAAATAATCACAATGAAAGCATAAAGAAAGGTTCTTTGTGAAGGCTCTTCTTCTGAAGAACTTGGTGGGGACCATCAGTAAAACCCAGCTTTTAAATTAATTTTCATCCAAGGACTAGGGTATAGGAATTACAGTTTGAACTGTACAGTGTGCTACATTCATTGAATAGTCTTTGTCATTGTGTCCTGAAATGCTCCAGAATTTTCCTTGTAAATTGGTACAATTTTAAGCAGTGCAAGGTCTTTGGCTTGCCAGTATAATAGTGTGCTGACAGTTAGATTAATGAAAAAGGAAGAAAATTGTAAAAACTACCTTTGTGACTTCAAAGTGTGGAGACAATTTGGTTTAAAGGGAGGTTTTAGCAATTATAGCTGTTTCTTGATTTCAGTGTTTTGGTAATCTCATTTAGTTTTAGTCTCATACTATTGTCTCAGTTGAAAATTCCCTTAGAGAAAAAGTTATTGCGTGAAACCAAAATAAATATAATTCTCACTTTCACTTCTTCTCCTTGTCCATTGGCATGATATCTTGACATAATTTTTGCTCAGCTAATAATAGCAAGACAGTTCTGTATTCTGCAGCAGTTTGGTTGGCTTGTAGTCTAATTTCCCTTACTACATTTTCCAGGTGAGTTGCTTGTAAACTTACTTCAAGTTGAGCCATCTGCAGTGTCCCAGAATGCCGTGGTGACAAGGTTGTATGTACTGTGCAAAACAAGTTTCAAACGTGTCATAAACTACAGTCATCACCCATATTTGGCAACCAGAACTGTCAAGATGTGAGTGACAGATCTGCAGGAAGTACCAGTGTAGACACTGGTTGGGAGTCTGACTGGTGTGAAAGCTTATGGAAAGGATTTTGTCTGGTGTTTGGCATTTGGAAGTCATGTGAATTGTGTTACATTGCACATTGCTATAAAGTGAAAGCACTATCACATAATGCCACAACTTTCAATGTGACTGTGATCCAAATCAAGATGAGTAATATTAAATTACACATATAAAAAGAATGTCTCTTTTATTGCCCTCGGTAGGTGTTTTTAAATAAAAATGAAAAACAGTCTAGTCTTAATAATGAGACTATTTATGAACTTTTATTGAATATACTGCGATTAACTGCAGAAATGGATTGGAAATTGAAGTTTTAAGTGTATTAGTAAGATTTACTGTCATATGAGGCAAAGGAGAAAATGTCAACTGCCATGTGTAAATGGGGGAAGTAATATTATAATGGTGATTTAAAAAGGTTAATAAAAAATAAAATCAGATAATCAGAGTGAATGTATCAAAATGAGAGTGATTTCTGATTCAGATGCTTGTTAAAAAGTCGATTACATTAAAAAGTAACTGGCAGGATCTTTTATTGTGATAAGTTCTCACAGGTACATAGATACCCTGAAAGAGCAGATGGCAAGATGGAACTATTGAGCATACAGGAAGGAAATGTTTAACAGGATGCCAGCATTTTAATAAATGTAGGTTTATATCTTCAACGTTTGTCACAGGTATACTGAGATTTGCTGAACATTATGGCCTTTTCAAAGGAAAATAGGACTTATTGCTTCAGTGGGGAGGAGTTACAGCTATAGGATGAATTAATGGTTTTGATCTGGATTGTGTAACCAAAAGCCTGACAATTTATGGTATGTCTAAGAAAATCTACGAAACATCATTGCTTTACCATTTGGCATAAATGCAAAGTGGTGAATTGGAATTATTACAATTCCAGTTTACCCATTGCCTGGGATAGCTAACACTTGTATCCATGGATGCTGGTAGTGCCTACCTCAAGGCTTAAAAGAGGAGCTGTAACAACATAAAGGGATTTGGGATTTGGCAGGTGTGGGATTATTCATTAAAGTCTGATTTTGTTGCGACTTGTTTCAGTTTGATATATATTATATGTAGCAGTGACAAGATTTCTGATTCATGCTGTAACTAATGGCATTCTAAAGAGCTTTTCCAGGTAATGCTAACATTCATGATGGGTTATGTGCTTCTTTAAAAATACATTAGCAGAGACTTGGCTTTCTTACTCCTACCATTGAACAAAAGAATTGAAAACTACACAGTGAACCTACCTTCCCCTCCATCTACCCCCAGGATTAACTCCATTTACACAAACAGCTCATAGGCTTGAACAACAGTTTCTTTGTAATTACAACAAGACAACAGGCAGCTGCAACATATGCAGGGAGCAGTTTTTATGATTAATTTAAAACTGGTATTTACTGCTGTATTTATTTCAATATCTGAAATTGCTCAATTCACAAATGTCTTAGCACCTAGCTCACTGCAGAGCACAGATTAGATGCAAATATGTGCGTTTTGCACAATTACATCTGATTACTTTTAAAAAAGACCCATGCTATGAATTTGGGAGGCTAATCAAGAAGAATTGTTTGCCTAAAACTGTTATTCTGTATGCATTCCTGATGAACAGAAGGTAAGCCCAAAACTATGCTTAGCTCTTGTTTACCTTCCATATTCCAGCACCGCCCCCCCCCAAACACACACCCCAAACAATTGTCAGGGCCATCTTATGCAGAAGGTGCTGCAGAATGAGTGCCGATTCAAAAGCCTCTGTCTTGCAGAGAAACGGAGTTGTAGTGCAGTGAGCGTGAAAGGCAGGCCAGGAGTCAGCCTCATTAGCAGGCCCTCTGGGCAGCACAGTACACACTCATCTCCACACTCCACACTCACTTTTCCTGCCTGGATGGCAGGTGGATTATTGTCCTTTCAGCGCACGTGTACATGGCATTGTGAAGGCAAGCACCAGGGTCTGCATACGCGTGTGCGTATGCTCTTGTCATTTGATTGTGCGCGCGTGTGTCAGCATATTAGCTGAGTGTGGTTAGTTGATGAAACCTGCCTGGCGGTTGCCTTCAGTGCTGTTCTTTGGAAGAGGTACTCCACATTAGACACACTAGCCCAAAAATATGAGCACTGAAAGGAAGCACAATGGGCTCTCTGAGAAAGCCCTGCTTCAGTGGCCGAGGAGATGGTAGTGAATATTCTTTCTGCTTGATAAAGTTGTAATTATGTCTTATCATGCCTCATCAGGCACATTCCTGAACTACACTACTTTTGCCGCAACAAAACTTTCTTTCTCCTGCTTTATTTCCATATGGCTACTTTACAGAAGTAGCCCATATTCCCATACCAATTTCCAAATTACATGAAACACACATTTTCAAGTCCACATTTACACTTTACAGTTAACAAACTAAGGAAAATATTGTATTTTCATACTTCAGTTCCATTTGTTATTACATAATATAACAGTGATTTTTAATACATAATTAATATATGACTTTTTTCATTGTGAAACTGCTCACCCAGAGCGTGTGGGTTAATGTATGATGTACATTTAGCCACTGAAATGCAAGACGAACATTGATGATCACCTGTCACTTTTCTAAAAACCAGGGTTTTATATGCAATGTAGTCTGAGCACTAAAGTAATGCCTCTCACCATTGGAATCCCAGCCCAGCCAGGTGTGTCTTTGAGCAGGACGCTCAGCACTAGCTCCCCGGGTGCCATATGTGGCTGGCTGCCCACTGCCCCCCCCAGGAGATGGGTTAAATGCAGAGAATGATATTCCCCTATGTGCGACTTATATGGGAGTAATGAAATAATAATTTGCTTTGGATGGTTTTATGTGACATTTAAGAATAATATAAGTAGAATAATATAAGTAGAATAATAACTCCCAATATTAAATGGAAAATGGGGGTGTCTCAATGCAGGACTGAGTCTCACAATCAGGTAGATTCTTATTCCTGCAGCACCAAGTGCAGGCAGCACAACTGGCAAAGCGCCCGTGGTTGAAAACTCAGGTGTAGATTTAGTAGCACATAACGAAAACTTTTTATCCTTTAAACAATGACAACAAAATGGTAATTCCCTCCCCCCACCAAGACACACCCAGATACATGCCCCTGTCGTCTATAAAACAGCTTAAGACTCACTGCTGAAGACTAACCTCAGCAAACAGAAAAGCTGTCCACAAATAAGCCATCAATCACACTGTATTTAATTGAGGATTGCTCTAGTTGCAGTAATTCCTGAATATCCAATTTAAATACAACTGTTAGGAACACCCAAATGCTTAGGCTGACATGTGGGGTGTTAAGGATCTTGGAGTTATCGACACTCATTACTGCTTATTAAAAACCTACTCACCACACCAATCACAGGGCTGAAGATGTTGCGTTTATCCTGGTACTTTGGCTGCGGACACGGGCCCTTAGACAGGCGAAATGAAGACAACCACAAAACAAAGATCTCACCAGCGCTGCGTCTTTACATCTTTCTGACACCTGTGCCATACTGTTAACTCATCTATCAGCTAAGTTTGCACTTAGTTTTTTACTCATCGTTTTCCAACATGACCCCAATCCATTTTCCTTACTCTGGAGGGGATTGTTTTACACCTCATTGGTTTCTCATGGTCCAGTCAGATGCCTTGGAAGTAAATTTTGTCTATCATTAACCCCTGGTTAATGGATTCGCACTCAGAGCTTCTCATCCAATCGAGATGTGATTAATTCTGCTGCATTCATTTTGTTTTGTTATAGCGTTGCATTAAAAGGGCAAGGCACAGGAAAGGATTTCTCTTGCTGTTGTGTAGCTTTTTATTTCGAGATGTTAATTCTGATTAATTATTCACAGAATATTAAATTTGGCACCAAGCTAAAGTCAGAGTTTCATGTTGACCTTATTTTTCTCCCCATGAAATTACAGTAAGATGAACCTTTTTTCATTTCCTTTAACAATGGTAATTATAATGCACGTTTTATTTTCTTGCGATCGCTTTTAACTGCACATTGTAATGCACCAACAGAATTTGTCTGGCTCAAGGCGTTAATATGCATGTACCTGTTTCATTAGTTTAAATATGTTGCATATTTTAGTATCTGTTTTATTACAGTATGCATTTTCAAGAGTGCATTCTGGCTTTGTAATTGAGGTCATACTTCCTACCTTTCCTACAATGAATAATATAGTAATTCCTGAATTGTAGAAGTGTTTTACAAGAAGTCAAGCATGCCTTTGCGTGAATAATATGATGAATTCTACCAACTTTTAATAATTTCAGCTTTCTTTGCAAGGTGTGAAAATCTATATGCAACTGTCATACCTGGGTTCAATAAACAAATCAATGACGAACATGTTACCCACTCCGGAGCCTCATTTATAAAACTAAATGACCACACTAAACAGTGTATGCCATTAAAAACAGACTTGTTGTCTGGTGGTTGTTTTCAAAATGTCGATGTGCATGTTCATCCTCTAAACACCTGACAGCTCAGTCTAATTAACTGCACAGCACCAAGCTGGAAGAAATTCAGTGGCGTTAAGCACTTCATAGCTATGCTGAGACACTCGGCTGTCAGATTTTGGACAAGTAAACTAGACTGTAGCCAGACCCCCCCGTCCCTTCCCACCTTACAACACCATTGTAGCTAACACCCAAATTTCAAATTGTTGTTCTAGTGCTCTGATTATTATAAGGTGTTTGGTTTCATTTTCTGTCCATAGATATTTTATAAACTTTTCAAAACAGCCAATAGCTATGAAGGCAATAAAAAAATAATGTTAAAAAGACATCATAAATAGTTAAGCTGGTTTCAGACAAGAAACACCAGAAGATACAAATTTGAGGGAAGGTAATACAGGAGGTCAACCCTTTCAGTTACTACCCAGGTCAAAGCAGCAATGTCAGTGGTGCCAACGCTGATTTATCTGAGGATCTAATGAAGATCTGAGGTTTGTAGGTATCAGAAGACCCTCCCCTGATCCATTTACAATTAAAAGATTTTTTAAACAATATTCATAATTAATATTTTACCAGTGCAGCTAATATACTTTTCAAACATTATCACAAAATAAGCAGATGTATTATTTACATGATTTTTAATTAATTTAACTCAATATTGCAATATTGCACTGCCACCCATCTTACTTAATCATTACAGATACAATAAGCTCTGTTTACCTGTTTTTCCCCAAATAATAATGCAAGTAAGAGTGTTGCACCCATTACTATACATACGTCTGAGATACGTATCCATCCATGTGCCCCTGTTCATGTAATTAGTTGAGCATTTTACAATGTATGATAGTAACCTTTCCCATGTTTACATCAAAACGTTACCAGTTGTTTTTTCACAAAATTGTTATACTCTGAGGTTATTTGATATTAACAATCACATACCCACCAGCACCGTAGAGGGGTGCAAACCCTGCATGATTCCAAGGGTTCGCAACTGACAGGGGCCCTCAAAAAATACAATATAACACTTTAATATAACATCTAACATAGTAGCTGTCACGGGGTCTGATATTTCTATCAGCAGCCCTGATCGCACCACAAAACAAAGTTAAAACGCATACACTACATGTTTACTGTACATTATATGGTCTTTTTATTACTGTGATCAGTTTATGTCTGCAACTGTCCTCAAATGACAAACTAAAGGACAGAACAGTCTTAACAGTTCTTGATTGGGCCCGATGCTTTATCACAGTGTTTTTATACAATTTTTTGTAAGCATTATGAAAGATGCATGCTACAATTAACATTTCAGATGTTTAGCTCTTTTTGTAATGGAATTTTCTACTTGCATCAGATGGCTGAAACATATGCATACAATATTATAATCAATCTAGACACTATTAATTATTAACCAACTAATTGCTTAAGCAGTGGAAATATTGTAAGTTACTAACTTGTTATGGTACTGTGTACATTAATCAAATACTCAGATTAGAATCTGGCAATGCTACTATTTGTGCAGTATCAATGTTTATCCCGCAGTCATTGTACACCCTTGTGTGTGTGCGCTTGGGTGTGTCCAACGACAGATGGAGTGACGTGTTGGTAGTCCTTCAGTCACATTGGTGGTGGTGTCTCTGCCATCCAGCAGACCCTGCATTAGTGTGGGACTAATGCTAGGAAGTAGTAGTAGTAACTGCAATGAAATACTGTATGAGGCCAGGACGGTTCCTGTTTATTGCTTTTATTTTTGTTATAGCGCAGGCTGGTACTGACTCTGTCATGTGCTGGACATGTAGAAAAATGCCCTATTGAGAGACTGTTTAAATTAGACCCCCTCCTCTATGACAAGTGATCCCGATTGGTGTTAATGGCACACTGTGTGTACAGTCAGTGGGGGATATGACCCTAGATGACTGAGACAGCACACATTTTTAATTAACAGCAAATTAATGACTTGCATGTAGACAGACTGGCATCACCTGGGCATGGGTCAGGAAGCTGGTACATGTTCAGGTCCTGGATAACTAACATCTTGCATCCAATGGGAAAATTTATGGGCCATGTGACAATAACACTCAGTTACTAGTAAGGTCATCTGTTGTGCGCTCTATTCTTTGAGTGGAGGACTGCTGACTGCTGGGGGGTGAGGGGGGCTGTCTTTGCCACTCCCATGTCAGAGAAGGCAATAAATGTCATCCAGCAATATAATAAAATATTAAGCTTAGATTTTCTTACAAATAACCGGAAGGCTTGTTTATTTACTCACTTTTACATTCACCCTTACTGTGTCATAAAAATATTATTCAGTTTTGACTTAAAATTTCAACAAAAAAAGCTTTACAGAAATACTGGGTGCATTCCAAAAATACAGATTCTGTTGCTGCTCTTTCTGAATATTGTAAATTCTGGTGGTTGTCCTACAAGTATCTTGTAAGAGAACTCAAGAAAAATAAAAAATAATAATAAATAAATAAATAATGCACAGTGATAAAGGACAAGCAGTGTAATGAAATAGTGTGCGGGTTCGAGACAGATGTCTCACTGGTCACGTACTGTACAAACCCTGAGGAGAATACACAGAAAAGAATAATTTTACACATGCCGTCTTCCTCCCAGAAATGGGTACAGAGTTGGGTGGCAGAGCTTTGAAGGGCAAATTACAAGGACTCTCTTGTTCAAAGACAGTCAAGGCTATGATTTCCAAAGGCCATCTTCTAAAGACCAAGCTGTCGCTTAGAAATGATTTATCCACAGTAAAGCACCACCTTTTTAAAAAAAAAAAACCCTTGTAGATTCCTTCTACCGACATGCTGTTGTTCATTAATTTATTTATATCTGTATTTATTTATTCATGTACAGAACTGTAAAGAAGTACATAAGGATCCAGAAGCTCTCATATTGATTTTGAAATGTTTTCTTCAAAGACAGAAATCTAGTGGTTTCTTGTTAGGTAATTTAACAGAAATGCTGTTAAGAGGGAGAACCAACAAATACTCTGGCCATTTACAAACTTCAACATTTATAGAAAATGTTAGATTCTAATTAAAGTATGTGCTTATGTAAGATAAAATATGGTGTGTGTGGAAGGACATAGGCCATATACTAAAAGGACAGGTTCTAATTAGCAAAACAATTGTGTTTCACAGTAATAAGTGGAAGCCATTAACTGAGGTTATAAGTAGGTGTTCTTTAGTTAGACATTAAATTGAAATCCTCAGCTGCATTTATTTCTAAAAATAAGCGTTTACAGATGCAGAAATTACAAAAATGTTCATGCTTTACCTTTGTTTTTAATATTAGGTTTTATCCACAACACATTTAATGGCACACACTAATATGTTGGAAGCAATTTTGTGTAATCACACACTGGAAGTCATTTTGGATAAGGCACTTGTCCCAAGTATTTTGCAAGGAGATTCACATAAGCGTCAACTTGCCCATTTGTTGCAGGTGGCCAATTAGCCTACACCAACCTTTTTGCTCTTAAAGACGTTTTTGAGGGGTTGTTGGTTTGTGTAGCTTTTGGTAAATGACTCTCATAGCTGTTATGTTTCAATGGATTCTGGTATTCACTTATTAGGATCTGATTCAGCTTCACAATGGAGCTTAGAGTTCTCCCATTAGTGTATGTGGACATCCTTTCATTGAACTGGTAGCATGACCTTCACAAGCACAATCTTACATAAGCGATATCATGATATATCAGTGATTTTACTGCATGATAATAAATCAGCATGGTCTCATTCCTCGGTTGAACTGTGTCTTTGGGTACAAGTATACTACTGTCTGCCCGAGTATTCTACTGTCTGCCCGCTACCCTATCAGAAATCAACATAAACTCCTCCTCAATATCTTAAATTTCTTATTTTAGGTAATAAACAAGACAACATGCAACTCTGATTTACAAAAATACATGTTTTGTTCATTTTACATTCTTTGACTTACAGAATAATATGTGACATGGTCTCCCTAGTAAGAGAGTGTAACACTTCCCAATTTACTGGCTCTGTTTAAATAATGAACATTAATGGAGACACTGTCACAAGTGAGGGTTAAACATACACACCAGTGGGCGTTTATAACTTGATGTGGATTTGCAATAATTAGCAGCACAAAGGATAACGTTGTTGCCTAATAGCAGCAGAACTGGAGAATAAAAAGCAAACTGGTTATGAATTCCCTCCAATGGACTTGTGATTGATAGGCAGGTCCTGTATTATGCCTTCCAAGATGCATATGTATGTGGTCACTGAAAGTGAAGAGACTGTTCATTCTGAATGATAATGTCATGGCGATAATGGAATACTAATTCTTTGCAATATATCATTGTATTCATACTTACATTCAAGAGGCTGCCAATGTTATCTTCATTCCATCGAATTATCTTGTGGATAGCAGCAAACAAACAAATGTTTCTGATACTGATACTTCACATTGATTTTTCTTTCTTCTGCATTTACTGAGCCTGCTCAATAAACCTTAAGACAATTCTGTGAAGCTTTTAAAAGTTCATGCAGATTCTCATATCTACTTAATTAATTTGGTACATTACACTCAAAAATGTTTTTTTCTGTCCTGTAAAAATTTTTTGGTTTCTTTTCAGTTTCCATTTGAAAAAATAATTTTCCTACATTTACAGTACTTCAAATTTTCATCCTTTTCATCATTTTTTTAATGTTGTGCTTGTTTTATATTTGTAATATTCAGTATAACTTGCTAAGAATTGCTTTGTTGGAAATTGTAGAATCAGTTTAATAATAAGGTACCTATAAGTGTTGTTGCTGAATAATTTTTTTGTACAGTATGGTGTTCATGACATGCCATTGCCTTCCTCGCCATGTCTAATTACACTTCCTTTAGGCCACTTCAGAATGATTCTGTTCTGACCTGACATTTAAATGGAGCTCTCTGTAACAGCAATGAAAGCACTGGACCTACAGACACAAAGCATTTCAGTATGAATGCTGTTGAATCTTATGCAACATTTAGTTACAAACTCCCCTCCCAGAAAACTAAATCGGTCTCATATTCCATGTATAAGCTGAGGGGAGCAGTGTAGACTGCTTTGGATAAAGGTCTGGTTTGTACACCACAAATGTAGACTGTGATTCCAATATCTGAAGTACCCACAGACCATTTGGAGGTTCCTGATAAGGACAAACAGTCATTTTCAGGCAGCTGAACAGACAGATGTCATTTCTTTGGGTGAGATTTATTTTTTATTTTTTTATCTGATGCTAGTAGGGTGCTCCTCCTGACTCAGTGTATTCTCTGAATTCCTTTGTATGTGACTGCATCAGTGTTTCACCCTCAGTAACATGATCTTTCTCTGGGCTCCATCCAGTTGTACCAAAATGGCTTTTGTTAATCTTTATACAATGCTTGAGAGAGCGCATTTCTTTTTATGCTGATAAATACTGAGTGCAGTTACTCATAAGAGTGAATTCAAAAATGCTGATTTTCTTGAATGAGGTTCAGTTGGTACCTACTGTGTGGCAAAGGCCCCAAAACAGAACTGGTCATTTGCCTGGAGCAATTAACAGCCAGTGAGCTGTTACTGTCTTGTCACGTACCCTAACAGTGTGTGTGTGTGTGTGTGTGTGTGTGTGTGTGTGTGTGTGTGTGTATATATATATATATATATATATATATATAT
>JABJVR010006023.1:0-12894 GCA_025773905.1 Chitala chitala | reverse complement strand
ATATATATATATAATATGAAACTATAATTTTCTATAGAAAACATATGCTGTACTGGTACAGTATTATCCCACCATGACCCTAACATTCAGATTTTAGACTACTGAAAGACCCTAACTTTTTTAAAATAATGGCGCGATAAGATCCCTTATTGACCAGGGTACACCCCACCAGGTAGGGGCTGCAGAGCGCTCAGTGCTGCTACGGCTGTACTACAGTATGGTGCGGGTCGTGATGTGCGACCCAGACACTTCATCCAGCCCTGACAAATAATTATTTAATAACGCTCGTACCTCACTACTAAATTAACGCGTAGATTTTCACTTCTTTGTCCAGACTTATATGTACACGATTTAGAAAAAGTGTGCATGCAGCACTTTGTATTAGTATACGGGAACATAACATGCTCTTGGAATTGTTAATTTTTAAACCGTTCATGTCCACTGCTGAGCGGCTGAACGGCGCGACAAACAGCAGAAAGTAAAAACACTAATACTGGTTGCGCGCCTCTTCATTGAAACCCGATCTCTGCTCTGCACCTGCTCGACTTGCTTACAGGCAACACGCAGCAGAGCGATGTCATAACTGGGAACGTCTGCAACACCTTTACATTTTTTTTGTTTTCACTCGTACAGGTGAATCAGGTGAGGGTGAGCCCTGACAAAACGTCCCACTCGTGAATACGTACATGTTATTACATACCTACGACGGATCGATTTGACTGTAACTTGTGCATCGCAATGTTTGAAGTGATGAATCCGGGTAGGAAATATTCCCCGATCAGACACCTGGCAATTGTATCACCTACACATTCACCAGGAAACGAAGAATCGCTGGAGGAATGTTCAGAAACAATGTGTCCTCCTCCGAACGCCAAGATACGGCATTCTAAATTCAAAGCAATTAAAGCCATAAAGAAACAGAACTCTCCTCCGAGTCGAAGTCTGCAAGTGTTTTTGACCGAAAGTCATGAAGTACAGCAGAAACCAGTGGAGAACGAAGGCGCAGCACCTCGGGGCAGAAAGAGGGGCTACAGACCCCCAGACGTCAGGACCATATTTGAATCATCCGCGAAAGATCCTCGCGTAAAAGAAGAAAGGGGAGAAGGACACACTTTTTGCGCTGATGTGTCCGGTGCATGGTGCGACGTATGTTGTGACTTCATCTTCCAGGACCGACTTACTTGTACAGGTTAGTGGTGGGTAAGCGGCTAATGACCATGATCGTATAACTTCTTAAAGGTAGCGGATATGTAATGCATTACTTTCTATAGTCGTTGGGTATATATTTATGTTTTTTTTCCCGAATGATGTATACCAGTAGTTGTCTGATTGATGGTCCGCATAGCTGTTGCTGTGAGGCATTGAAAACATGAACAACAATCTTGTATGTGCAGGTACATTGAAAATACAGGGACATTTTCTGTGTACTCCTGTGTTTGTATATAGTGCGCATATACATGCAAACACATTAGTATTGCCCTATAGCAGGGGTGGCCAGCCACGCTCCTAGAGTCCCAGTGGGTGCGGGTTTTTGTTTCAGCCAGTTCAGTCAATCTAATTTGCCCACTGTCTTAATTGATTATCCTCGGTCCGTATGATAATTTGTGCTTAGTTGTTTTAAATTATTGACAGTTAAAAGCGAGACTCTTGCGCTTTATGATCAGCACACGGTACGATTTCTGTTTAGCTGCATAATTATAGTAGAAAATGTATGGATAATTCATCAAGGCTTTTAATTCAAACCTGCCATTACTAATTGTATTTGAATTGTCATAATTAATGAATAGCAGAAACAGGTGCCAATAACAAAGAATGCTTAAGCAGTGACATAAGTGATTATTAACAACAAATGGATTACAATTTACCATATCTGTTAAAACACGTTTTAAAAAATTAACCAACATCAGTAAGTCTTTGTCATGCTTTTACAATTCTTATTTTAAACAAATAAAGCTTATCGAGAATTACTGGACTAACACTAATTATACAAAGTAAGGTTAATGTTTAGTTGACATTAAGATTCAATTAAAAGCAGAAATTGGTTGAAGCAAAAACATGCACCCATGGGGCCCTCCAGGACTGAGACTGGGTACCCTTGCCCTACAGGTTAAAAGTGACATTCCTTCTGTCCCTGACATTACCTGGCGTGTTGAGAGAGTCACGAGTTTTCACGACCTGTCTGCTGTGTTTATGTGACTCTATTTTAAGGTTTAAAGACTCAGTATTTAGTATTGTTGACTCATTAACAAAATTATCTCTTTTGCACGTCTTTGTGCATTTGGATATGAATGTGTGCATGTGTAAGAGTGCATCAAGGAGGATGCCCTGTACCGAGGAATTTCTTAATTGAGGGGGATAGAGATTTAGACACTTGTCTTTCAAGGCCTGTGAATTCCAAGCCTAGTCTATTACATTGCTTGGTGCCCCATCTTGGAACAGAAACTAGGCTAGACTGGTTCCCAGCCTTGAGCTCAGGGTTGTTTTTGGTTCCCGTGGTGATGGGTTACACTTTCACCAACCCAGCGCGTCACGGACTAGCGGGCAGGGTGAAGGACGCCCACATACGTGCATCAACGTGGAAAGCATGTGGAGTGACTGGTTTGCTTACAGTCTCATTTGAATGTGCAAATCATTTTAGACTGGGCTCAGTATTTTCCGTAGTTTGTGTGCTTGTGGCATTCATCTTCTGTGTAATTGTTTTTTTTTCTTGTTTTCAGATCACAGTTCCTCTTGTTCAAGGCGTTAAAGATGTTCTGTGAATTAATATATTACGTAAAGACGTTTTGCACTACCTCTTACTGGACAAAAGTGCTTGTCAGTATACAAAATATCAATTCACATAATTTTAAGGAAAGTAATGCTTTACTTTCCTGGGGGCTTTAAATGTATGTTTTATTGCTGAGCCTAAAGTATGGCTAGTAAGAAGCTTTATGATTATGGAAACACTATTCAGATTGTGTTTGAATAGTAATTTAGGCATTATTTTTCAGCATGGAAGATATCTATATATACTTCACAAACAATAGAGGTCTTTAGCTGATAAACAACATTCCAAAGCCAGATCATTTCTGTCTCTGCACAAAATGACTGTTATTTTTTTTAAAGAGACATCCTAATAATATTAGTAACTGAATATTTGTTTAAATTAATTGATTTTGTTAATTGTATGTTTTCTCTCTCATTTTCTGAATGTTAAACTCTAGTGTGAGAAACATAATATGAACTTTGCATGTTTATAGGATTTCTTCATGTTTTGGATTTCTCAGAACCGGTTCATACTTTAAAACAACATTCCTTTGTTACCCCCCAGTTCTATCTGTCCTTGCTCTGTAAATCTGCTGTTGTGCATTTCCCTTTATATAAAAATGCTGTGCTTCAGTGTTGGTAGTCCAGACCGAAGGAGTCACTTTGCTTGCAGGTTAGACGTATGGGGCTCGAATGACCGTTGGCTGAACGTTGTTCAGGAGTGATAAACATCCGCCATGGAGAAGGGAAGTAGGTCGTTGATTGCTGGGTGTACAGGAGAACTTGCTGAGGACCAGGGTATTTTTGGGTATTTTTTTGTTATAATGATACATCTGTACCAACATTTGGGCCTGCAAAGTAAAGAACCTCTATAGGAAAAAAAATCTGATTTAAAAATGCGCACACAAATGGATGCATGTGTATTCTTTGGTTCACATTCACAGTTATTGTTGTACATAGGAACTGGTAGACAGAAATCAGAACATGTTATTGAAAATCACTGTATTGTTTTTGAAAATAAGCACAAGTGATTAGTGGGGAATGTAACAGGCATTGCATGTGATGCTTACTAATTAACTAATTGGAATGCACTATGGTATGAGCTATGATGACACAACGGAACATGATTTACATGGGATGCCACATGTGGTGATGTGCAGGGACAGGAGTCACCTGTTACATCCACAATAAAAACTTGTCTCTTGTCTCTGTGCTGTGTTAAATATTAGTTCATAATGTAGGCAGCCTTCAGATGCTTTTTAGTGCTGTTTGTTTTTGCAGAGACAGGTATTGTAATAACTTTGGTTTGTCTCATTTCCTAAAGCACAAGCATGCAGAGTGAAACAGGCATTGTAACAGCCATTGTTGTGTTTTTTTACCTCTGGCTCCCGTACATCGTAGCCTGTAATGTTCAGCTGCTTGTTTGCGCAGCCAGACTGACGAGGTGGTCTGAGAAGGCACACTGATGTGCGATGCTTTAATGACAGGGGGCAATGAGTGGTGTCAGACAACTGTGCCCTCGCTGCACGCGCGCACACGCATGCGCACACACACTGGGGTGTGACAGCCCCCGTGGAGGTGGGGGTAGATGTGGCGGGGGGGGTCTTTTCCTAAAACCAGCCTATTCTTGGGAATGTGCAGCCCAGACCGAACATGTCACAGACGGAAGCAGACCAGCTGAAGCTCTGCAGCTTTGTTTTGGTCAGGACAGTTAGTGCGGGGTTCTGGAGTGCTGCTTAGGGTCGGGTCTCCTCCGTGCCTGCCATGGGACTGAGGAAGAGCTTCAGCCGCACGCTGCAAAGACTGGCGGGTGCGCTGAGCTGTGTTCCCAAACTGGCCTGCTGCTCAGGCTGTCTGGAGCTGAGGCTGTTGTGGGGGTGCTCAGGTGAGTTCTGGCGTGTGTGTGCCTGCCACATTTTGCCTGATTTAACCTTTTCAGAGCAAGGGTCCTGAAGTTGTGTGTGTGCATGTGTGACCCAATGTTTCATTATGTTGGTTGATCATGTGGAGTTTTATGGTGGTCTAATGATGAGTAATGGGATACTGTCATAGGAATATTACGCTATCACACTTGATGTCACTGTTCAGACAGTCACATAGTAGACCACCAGGGGATGTAATACTTGAGAGATTGTTCTTATGCTTGATAATGGACAGGTTTCTGGCCCCAGCAGGAAACAGGATGATCCTGCTACATAAATGAAGTTGTTAGTTTTTGATGGAACACTCTGCTGGGTACTGTAACAAAGGACTGAAATAGTACCTTACAGACTTTGTAGACTAGTGATCTGACTGAAGCCCCTTGGATTAAGAGCTCAGGGTTACAGGGTGATCGGGAGCTGATCTCAGGTAGCATAGGGTACAAGGTAGTGTAGTATAAGGTACTGACCCCTCATAGGACTGCAACATCATTAACCTGTTTTACATTTTGTATGTTGTGAGAATATGACAATGACAGTAAGCAGTAAAAGCCCTATAGTGAAATAAAACATTCAGTTTGGAGTTGGAATGGCCTTAAGCTAAAATAGACATTGATTAAACTGTTTGGTTGTCAAAAGTTTTTAATTAGTTTGATAAAGTTTCAAAAACAATCTCTGACATTACCATATATGTTTTGCACAGCAAGTTGCAGTGCCAGCTTTTCAGGTAATAAGGTAATGGAAAACTTCAGGATGGGAAAACTTCAGGATGGGAGCAGCCTTTTGTACACATTAATGTAGCAGCTCATAGTTGTGCTGTAATGTCAGCACACAGTTCCCTGACCACGTGGATGAAGCTGGTACGGGCAGCTCTTAAAAATAGAAGTGCAGGAGTTCAAGGCAGATCTGTGGAATGCACATGCCACCACACTCCCGGTGTCATTGTCATGTCATGGTGGCTGCAACAACAATACTGAGTTGTTTAAGACCAGGAATGGTGACAGGCGAGAGCAGAGGTGTGCCCCATGGTGCCCTTTTCTGTCCTTCTGAGATTTCATGAGTCTCAGTCATATGAGTGGATGGATCAACCCTGCATCATACACCCCTGCTCCCCCCAGCACTTCTCACCTTGCACCTGTCATGCTTGAGGTATAGAGACGGTCTGGAGCCTGAGGGCCCCCTGGTACCACAAATCACCTGTTTGCTGAGAAGTGCAAGCACCTGCTGGCAATTAATGGTTTATTCAGTTGCTTGTGTAGGGTCCACAAAGAGCTATATGTCTTCTAGTTTCATCTCTGGCAAGAGAAACATCTGAGGGGGTCGCACTTGAGCATATGGATTTGGATCACCTCTGAGGGACGCTTGGGATTTTTGTAGCCGCTGTGTTTCTGACATGTATAGCAAAATTATTCATGTATCTTTCTATGTTTCATGCTTCGAAATGCATGAGCAAACATTTGAGCTGATTAACAATGTACTGCCTCTTTTTGATAGTTTTTTTCATTCTTTGTTAATATCAGTGTTCTCGGTCATTATTGTTTTGGTTAGACTGCTAGACTTGAACTCTAAAACACAAGAATTCAGAAAACACAGAAGGAAACATTTTCAGAGGAGAATGACAGCTGTCCCTGACAAAGGGCCACACTTTGGAGGCACATTCTCATTTGGCTAACAAACCCTTTGATGGATGTTGAACGTCTTTGTGTCATTGTGTAAAAGAAAGCACCAGAATGTTATCATAGTTTATACACAATTTGTACATAGAAATGTTGAGAGGAGGTGAGGAGCTGGGTTTTGTTGTTTTCAGAATCACACATTGGTGAAATACTTTTGGTTCTGCTTCACCTCATCTAGCTGAGGGCTCCAAAGGGCCTGGTCAAGAGCAGCCAGAGTGCTGCTGCTCCACAGAAGGTCAGTCCATGAAAACCCAACTGTTAGCGGAAACCAAGCATGTTAAGACAATGGAACTGTGTCTCCAGAGCAGCTAAAACAGCCAAGTCTGAGCGAAGACCTGTTAACTGTGTGCCCCTGGAGAAACAGGCCAGAACATCCCAATTGAGGACCTTTACGAGGACAATGGTTGCTTAGAGACTTCTCTGTCCAACTGCTTCCTATCCAGCTGCAGACAATATTGTTTACCAAGTAAATAAATTCAAAAGTGAAGTGGTGGAAACATGATGGCTTCATGGAGAGGTGCAGTGCACAAGTGCGTGTGTGTCTCTGTGAAGGTCTGAAGCTCCTACTGTCCTCAACTCAAGCAGCATGTGCAGTTCATGTTTCATAGTTCCCTGTGGAGCCGGGGGGAATGCTTTCGTCCTGTCTTGGTGGGAATGAGGTTCTTCTCGTTTCTGTGTGAAAAGGCAGCGTAATTGAGCCAGTGGCTCGTGTACACAAAGACAGCTCTAGGACTGGAGTTCTAAATATCACACACACTGTCTATTGTCTGGGTCAAATCCAGGCCCTCTGCCACCATGCACAATGTAAACTGGATCTGCCGCTGTGTTCAAAGGTGAAGGTTTGTTATTTTGTATTTCTTCACCAAACCTTTTCATACAAAGTGGCACTAAAAGATCACAGTTCTGAATTTTTAGGTGCTACTGCACCGGGAAGGTTTCTGATGTAACATTAGGTATGTTGTTCCAGGGTACAATGGTACTTCACTGGAACAGTCATGCACCTAGTGCCTGAATCTACATGCTGACTGTTGTATTTTTTATAACTGTACTTGCTTGTGATGTCATGTTTAAAACAGTAGGTGGGGCATTCTCGGCAGTGTTTGCATATCAAGAAGAAAATTTCCCTGTGAGGGAGCTGGTGCTTTTAAGGAAGTATAACCAGGACATCAACAAGTGACCTTTAACCTAGAAACTTTGCCGAGGAGGGGCTGGGCATCCAGTCAACCTTGGGCCCAGAGGTTTTTCTCCCCACACTGTGGAGTTTTTGCTTCCTCTTCTCTGCTGTTGTCTGCCTTTATTTGTATTAATTTGTATTGCTGTTATTCTGTAAGATGTGCAATTTCGTCTGCATGGCAATTTGAGGCACGTCGTTGTAAAAAGCGCTACATAAAAATTAATTGAATAGAATTGAAACTTTTTCCATTAAGACTGTACACCTTAGTACAATAAATTAAATTCATAAATAAATTAAAATCATAAATGCATATTATTACAGAAATTGTTGCAGCGACATGTGTGTCAAAAATCACTGGCTTAGTCCTTTCTTGCGCTGGGGAGAAAGAACACTGACCCTGCCACTAGATGGCAGCCCACATGTTACTGTGGTTTCACAGCTGTGAGGTTTTGAGGTTCGCCGTCTTGCTGTGTGACATGAGTGAAGTGTTCTGAGAAATGCTGAAAGGACTTTCTTGGCTGATAGCATGTTGTGTCTGTTTGCATTGGAAATGGTGTAAGTGTCCTTCTTAATCACCAGCATTTGAACATACTTTGAAATACCTTACGCACAGAATTATAATAAGGTGTAATGCTGTAGTGCTTGAGCTAAGGCATTGCAGGACGTGGCCAGTAGTAGTAATGGGCCACTACTGATTGCTGTCGGTTCACATAGGGACTTGTGAAGGGGGTGAAGGGCAGGCTGTAAGGAGAGAAGGCAGTACGCTGGGTGGCTGCTCAGCTCCTGCCCTGCTTCATCAATGGACACGTGACAGACATGTTATGGGCAGAACGGATTCGTTATGGGCAGAGTGGTTCTGGCAGACAGCTTTTACCATCAGCCCTAGAGACTGGAGCCATTAGAGAGGAGATGTATACAGTATAGGAACAGCTAGACCTACACACACACACACACACACACACACACACACACACACACACACACCCATCATTTTATTTCATATTCTCAGTTTCCAGTGCTGCATATTTTACACTATATTTTTATAATTCTTATACTTTTACATTTTTATACTTCTGTACTTCTTACACCTTATTGTAAATTTTGCTTTTGTTAAATTCCTACATTTCTGTTGTATTTATATATTATAAATATACTGAGTATATATTTACTTCCTTTTCAGTTAATTTTTTTAATTTAAACTGTTAGTTAAGGAGGCAGCACGGTGGTGTGGTGGTTAGCACTGTCGCTGTGCACCCCCCCAGGCCTGGGGTTCAATTCCCACCTTAGGTCTGTGTGCGTGGAGTTTGCATGTTCTCCCTGTGCTTGGTGGGTTTTCTCTGGGTGCTCCGGTTTCCTCCCACAGTCCAAAGACATGCAGGTTAGGTTGATTGGTGTGTCCAAATTGCCCGTGGTGGGTTGGTGCCCCACCCTGGGTGTCCCCTGCCCTGCACCCTATGTGCTCTGGGATGGGGTCCAGGTTTCCCTGCGACCCTCACCAGGAATAAGCGGTTAAGATAATGGATGGATGGATGTTAGTTAAGGATGGTCATGTAAGCGTTTCGCTGAATGTCATAGCATACAGTATATGTGACCCATAAAATTTGAATTTGAACATATGAGGCTAGATTCACACACACAAGCAGCCTAACCTGCATAAACATGCGAATTTATAGACCTTTTTCACGTGGGGACACGGACACACACATCAATAGCTAATCCTGATCAAACAGACAAACACATGGACACACATAAATAGTTAAACTTACATAAACAGGCACACACATATACACACACGCACACACACACACTGCTGAATTTGTGCATTATTAATTCAGTTCAGTCATTGGGACTTTGGACTGCCATCACTGGTGATCTTAGTCTTGCTACCACAGACTGCACCTATTTCCGTTTCCCACCGAGGAAGGGTGTGTATTTGTAGTCACACCACTCTGAGCAGCTGGTCTGACCTGAGCACAGGAATCGAGCACATACACTACAAAAGTAGATAAGTAAGAGTTAAGGACAGACTCAGGTCGATCTCCCCCAGTGCATCTCTTACAAGGTGGAGCCTTTAGTTTGACAGTCAAATGGACTCACTCAGCAGAAGGGGGGGGGGGGCGTTGTATGTGGGGAGGGAAATGAGCCACCGCTGGACTAGAGAAAACAGCAGAGTGAAGGAGTGATGTAGACCGCACTGCGAGTGTGTGCCAGCTGCCATTGAGTGTGTGTGCATGCCTAGGCAGGCGTGGCCAGACGGCGTCGGGTGCTGGGCGCGGTGTGAGCCAGCGAGAAGCACAGAGAGGCAAGGGAAAGGAGATGCACTGGGCATGGGCACGGCACTGTGCAGACTGTCAGACAAGATCACCAACCAGGTGAAAAGGAGGTCCTCAGGTAACGAGCACCGCGGTGGGCAGGGGGAGGCACAGGGAACTATGGGAGACACACCTGAGCCGGGGTCACTCGCACTGCCTGCCCTGTGTGTCAGTAGTGTGTGCCGGGCGTGAGATGCTGCTGTTATCTCTGCCGCTGTTTTTCATAGCTCCACGCTCCCTCTGCCAGCTCGGCTCTGTGTAGCCTGGTTACGATGCACAATGAGTCCGCTTCTGCTTTGTAGCTTTCTGCTAACGTGCTCATGCTGTGATGCAACAATGTTATAAAGAGTGATGCTCCACCGATACCCTGTGCAAACTCTGCCTCCTGCCGGGACTGTTGGAGATTGAACTGTGGCTAATGAAAAGCAAAGAAAATCCCCAGGTTTGGTATTAAATACAGAGGTATAGAGTAACTCTCAGTCTGTATTAGTGAGTAGTATAAAGACCATGTGCTCATTTTAAGGTATAAGAGCCCGAATTTAACTTTAAGGTATTTCATGTGTAATATTTGTAACAAGTTTGTGATTAAACTGTTTTATTTGTGTATGAGATGCCTTTAGAACTCTCATTTAGTATTACGTAAAATTGTGCTTTGTTGAAGGGTTTGAGAATACTCATTTGATACATTTGCATTTTAAGCACTGTGTTTGCATATCTTGTCTTTCGAACAATATGTGCATGTGACCAGGTGTTTTTACCTGGGACACTTCCTAGAAGGAGCATGAAGGACACCGCACTTTCCTGTCTCATTAAACCTTGTTGGACATTAAGGCTGCTATACTGAGCATCGTGATGATTGTCTGCAGTTGGTGGTGCGACTTTTTAATTGGACTTGAGGGATTGTGTAGGAGGTTAAATGCTTGAAGCCTTGGACTCTTGAACCAAGAGTAAAAACAAAGCTTGACTGATCACAGGATGGTGTGACTGATGGATTGAGTTACGCCTACAGTAATTTTGTATGGGAGACACATTTGGAGGCTGAATCACCAAATATCCATCACGTTTAATTAGCTCGTATAATTGCATTAAGTGATGATTTATTGATTGCGATACTTCCTCTGACGAACACATCTTTTTGATTATCAGCCATTTCCGTGGAGATTTTCAGATGCTGCTGATTGGGCAGGTTTTGTACAGCACGGAAGGCCGTATAGCTGTGGAGGACACAACCCTGTGTTGAAAGTCGTTGATTTGGCTGGATGACTTACGGGCTGGATATGCAAATCATCCTGTGTTTTCTCCTGCCCCTCCTCCCTCCCATTCTCCTCTGCAGGCTGCAAGTACACCTGTCACTCGCGGTGTCGTGAGAAGGTGTCCTTGGACTGCCACCAGAACGGGCCGGCTGTCGACCCCCAGGGGAGCGCGTGTGCCCACGATCACCTGCTGAACAACAACAACGCCCTGCAGACTGTGAGTGCCACTGAGATACAGGCCTCTTGCGCCCGTGTGTCTGGCTGCCTGCGTGCGTGTTTGTGTGTGCGTGGGTCAGTGTGAATCCCGGTGTGCTCCGACAGTGGATATGTGCAGCTGAACACATAGAACTGGTACGCACATACCTGAGGTGAATAGCTTCATGTACATTTTTAGCTCTCACAAATGTGAAAACTTTTCATACTTGTTGGTTTTTTAAGTGTTCAGAATGTTCAAGAAAGGAAGGGTGTTCTTTTAATTGTAGTTCAGCTCTCATCCATCTGTGGCACAACATATGTATTTGTTTGTAAGTTAAAAAAAAATTTCCAACTCTTAACAGACCACTGTCAACTGCCTATAACTCACATGACACATTTTCATTCTATTTTTTTGTTATAGTTCTTGGTTTAAAACCTGTTAATTGTTTAATATATACTGTATATATGAAATTGTTGTAAACTTGACTGACTGGTTCATATCTGGCATGCAGACAACAGGGAAGTCTGCTTTAACAAGTTTGTTATTGTGTATGTTGCAATACAGCTGTAAACGTTGACGCTGTGGGTCACTGATTACTCCACTAGGGGGAGAACGAATACAAGAGGTCATTTTCCTACCTTCGTTCATTTATTAATTTTCTCAGTCTGTGTATCTGGTTCAGGATCTCTGGATAAACTCAAATAAATGATGGAAACATCACTGTTATTATTATTATTTTTCACCACCAAACAACTCCATTTATATATACTGTACATATCAACATGGCTATGATTAAGTCACTATCAAATAAAACAAGGAGGTATTTGTAGAATTTTGTCTGGTCTGTGGCTTCTGACAGTGGAGGTGTAGGCTTGTGGGGATGACACTTTGTTGTCTGCATCTGTCCGCTGCTTTCCTTGCTGTTCTTTCATATTCCTGCACCAAGTTCAGGGTTACCTCCCCAAAATGTGTGCAAATACGTCAATGAAGATTCTCAGTCATCCGGTTGGAACTGTCTGGAAGTTGAATCATGTCAGCTGGGCTGAGGAACATTTCTTGATACAAACATTTCACTACTCATCCAAGTCATTTCTTCAGCCTGGAGCTACTCCTACAGGATGAAGAAGTTATCTGGATGACTGAGCATCTTTGTCCACATAAAACAAGGAAACTGGAGATGTTCATTTTTAACTGACACAAAAGCCACAGTTTTGTGGATTTTAGTGTAGTGCATTTCTGAATAATATAGAAATTCAAAAGTGATTATTGTATTTGCTGTAATGTGTAACTGTTCTAAGAAATGGACCAAGTTATTGGTTTGAATACTTAGTTTCAGTGTATTTTTGTAAGTATAAGGAAGAGGTGATGGGTGTCTTTACAAGTAAAAAAGAGAGAGAGAGAGAGACAGACAGACAGACAGACTAGTGTCTGACAGACAGACTGTAGTCTGACTCAGTCACAAGGTCATTGGTGCAGAAAACTATTCACTCCTGATGGTAGGCAAGATGATTGCATTTTCCCAGGTGTTCCACTCAGACAAACTGTGTGTGTGTGTGAGTGAGTGAGTGAGTGAGTGAGTGAGTGAGTGAGTGAGTGAGTGAGTGAGTGAGTGAGTGAGT
>JABJVR010006022.1:0-12895 GCA_025773905.1 Chitala chitala | reverse complement strand
CTGCCTGTTTTTGTGATGTGTCAAGGTGCGTTTTCCAAAGCTACAAATTCCTGGGATAGGCTGCCTGGGATAGGCTGCCTGGGATAGGCTGTAGGCCACCTGCAGCCCTGTACAGGAATGGTGGTTGGGAAATGGATGAATGAAACAAGATGTATTTTGCTATTCTCACACAAATGTTGTCAATATTTTTGTTCAGCACCACGGGGTAGAGTTGATGGTAAAAGGCTCTTTACCTCAAATTCACGTACTGTTAATGAAACTAGAGAGATGGATGAACACTTGGTTGTTTTTTTTTTTTTTAATTATTTTTATAAAAAAGAAGCTGCTGCTTGCGCTTCTACGAAAACAAGTTGTATCCAGCACTAATGTCACTTAGTGACAGTTAATGTGTTTTATGATGTTTTGTTGAACATTTTATCTCATGTAGTGTTTGATGTTAAACCTGGAGTGAAGAACCCAGTGTGCACGTGTGTGTGTGGTGTGCACGTGTGTGTGTGGTGTGCACGTGTGTGTGTGGTGTGCACGTGTGTGTGTGGTGTGCGTGTGTGTGTGTGTGCGTGTGCTCGTACCCTGCCTTGCAGCCTTTCCTGCCTGGCATTGTCTCTAAGCCACAAGCCTGTTCAAGACAAGAAGTTGGAAAAAAGGAGGGTGTCACTGGCATGAATAAAATGGTTAAAAATAAAAATTCTTTTAAACAATATTACTATGGTAACTGAAAATTGCAGTGAAATTACTTGTGTCATGCTCTGTCTTGGCAAGTACCCAGAAATAAGTGCTTAGTGTAAGTGCTTGTAATAAGTCTAAGAAATGTTTCTGGTGAATTGCTAATGCCACAGTATCTGTATTTCTCTTTGGATTGTTGGTAGTGATTTTTGGAAAGCTTACCTTGAGATGAGGCTCTGATTTGGGTCAGGTGTGTTTATCTGTGTTGAGAGTTTTTCCATTGTTGTGCGCTGCAAGTTTTCAGTCTTTTATTACGTCTCTGTTGACTGTATGAGGTTTAAAGAATGCTGTATTGTAATTGATGTTATTTTTCGTTTCTCTTTCCTCTTGTGTAATTTATTGTAGCTGTTGTGGGAAGTTTTTCCCTGGAGGAAGGGAAATATTTGTCAAATCATAGTGCAGTTTGTTCAAATTAAGTACAAGTCATAGACATTTGCAGAACATTTCATTTTGATGCATACATTTTTTTTTTTTTTCCAGAGTCAGCTGAAGTTGTGTTATTTAAAGATATGGTGCTTCTCATATACTTCACACATTCATTTGTGATATTCTGCACAGCAACTGAGAAAGTTTTTTGTGCTGTTAAAGCTGGTGTAAAGGCTTGGTTCCTAATTTATCAACATTCTTCAGCACGCCAAAGTTGTCAGTCCTTTATAAGCCTGTCACTATTTGTCTGTTGGTTGTGCTTAAGTCCCAACTGATGCAAAATCTTGCGATTGGTGCAACTGATGCAGAATCTCGGTTGTGATTGGTGCAACTGAAGATTGATATCAGCCAACTTATGGCCGGATATCACGGTTCAGCGATGAGCTCTTTAACCTGCTGGGTCAGTGACCACACCACGTAGTGTAATTGTGATAACACATTACACAAGGGTTCATCAGCTCTGATGAGGGGATAAGGAACTTTCAGAAAATGTTTTCATCTCAAATCTTGAGAGCAGTAAGTATTGCAACTGAAAAAAACATTGTAAAGGAATCCCAAAAGGCATCTGCATGTCATGCCAGGTGGTTAGTCCAGGAGATGGACAGGTTGGAAAAAATTTTATTATCACAGGAGAAAAAAATCTAAACAGTTTGTTTAAAGACCATTTGAATGTTGTGTTTTTAAAACACACAGTTCAAACTAGAATAGGTCAGAATAATTTCCTATAAAATGTCAGTCATTTTTGCTACTGCAGTTGCTAAATGCAGGTAATGTGATTGTGTCATTCATTACTTGCTGCCATTAAACATAGACTGCAGACGTGTCCTGTTTTTACTTAGAAAATAAATTTGAAGCATGACATCTTGTTGTGTGTAGGTTGTATATGGAGAATAGGTACCTTGCATGACTGTTACCCCAAACGCAAGGACTACAGATAGTGCTCTGTACATTTGAAATGACTGCAGAATTACATCACTGTAGTGGCAACAAAAAATGAACGTTTCAGGGAACTGAACTTGCTCCCTCCACCCTCTCACGGACACCACGACACTTTTAACTCGAGTATAATTGCATATTATTATGCAATATCTGCATATGTACTTTAATCTGTTTTTATATTTTACTCATTCATTTACAGTCGTGTGTGTGTGTGTGTGTGTGTGTGTGTGTGTGTGTGTGTGTGTGTGTGTGAGAATTGTTGAGTAGTGAATGATGTACAGTTTTTATTTTTTAATGAGAGAGAACAAAATTTTGTTGTATGTAAACATGCAATGCCAATACAGGCATTCTGTTCTATTTCATTTTAATACAAATGTTTAAAACTGGAATGTCTACATACACAACTACACAGGAAGCTGCTACATTTATGTCTAGTCAATATTTAACTCTTTACCTATATTTAAATCTGCATAAACCAAATTAATGATTTCCACCATAACAATAAGATTCGCAATTCCTAATATGAACATTAATCAGCTCTGGTTTTTTGTAGGGAAGAGGCGTGTCTGTACCCTGTAAAATGAGAGGTTGTGCTTAGTTTTTTTTTTTTTTTTTTTTTTTGAAATTTACACATGGTGATCTGTTCACCAGAATGCTGAAATAGTGATACGCTTCATGGTTTATCTTGGTGCTTTGTATGAGCAGTGTATGTGTGCATGCATTGCATGTGTGTGTGTGCGTGTGCACGCATGCGTGCACACTCGTATGTCTTGAAGTAGTCACGTCCAGCTGTCCCTGTGCTGTGTGATTCTGTAGTTCACGCATACGCCTTTGCCCTGTGTACGTGTGTGCGTGTGCGCCCTCCAGCCTGACTCCTCTCCATCTGCTTTTTCAGGTTATCGTCTCAGGGATCATCGGCCTCACGACATGGAGAAGACCGATGCTGCTGTTGGTGGGTGGGCTCGCGTCCCACTGCGTGTTGTATGAGTATAGAGCCGTTTCTCATGGCAGTTCTAACTAAAGAGGAAAACTTGGAAAGGACTACTCAGTTACTGTTCTGTCTACACCTGCCATTATTTTCTAGTTCTGTGTGTGGCCGGGTGGAGGATTGGGAGTGCCAGATTCTGGGAGTGCATGTGGGCAGCATTTAAACTTGAGACAAAAACATGTTGGATTGTGAACCCATATACATCTACTTTGTTTGCTATGTGATCACATGCGTTAATAATATATTATTGAGTTTTGGATATTAATTGTAGTGTAGAGAAATGACACATAGCATCATTACCCCAGTTTAGAATATCCTCATGAAGAACTGGTTCTCTTTGTTTGGGGGGGTCCTGCAGTAGCTTGAAGTACATTTGCCACACAGTACTATACCACACTAAATACTGGAGCTTTAGCTGAAAATGCCTTGTTTTGTTAAAATGTGAGAAATCTGTACGCCTGATGTTTAATTTTTCCTTTCAAAAAGTGTCAGCAAAATTTTGCTATAAAAATGACTGCCAGAGTCAGAGCGCCTCTAACCATTTACACACAACACGGCGCAGTGCCATTAAAGTGTCGGAGGAAACGCACCACGTTCATCACGCCAAGTGCTTTTGTGTGTTACTTTTTTTTTTTTTTTGTTTTCTACCCAGAAGTGAATCAAAAACAAATGTGATTTAAGTGAAAAAGCAGGAACATTTGGCAAACGGGTCCTTCGCTTGTACCTGTTCTCTCATGTTCTGTATTACAGTGATGCTGGGCTCCATTTTGAAACTTGTGACCTGTGCTGTACTCGTATCTAAGGCAACGCCGCTTCCTTCTCGGTTTGCTTGTAGCACACTTCTAGAACACTTTGGTAGTGGTAGAGCAGAGATACAGAAGTGGTATGGAGGAGGGCACATTTTAAACAGAATACATTTTTAATGTTATATCTTTAGTGTCGATTACAGTGCAGTGCTTTAGGGCTCAGAAAATTTTTAAACCCAAGAGTCAATAGCAAAAGTCTAGTCACCTTAGAGGGCCGCACACCTTTTCTTTGACACAATGGAAGGTAGCTACACTAGCAGTGATTGGCTGCATTCACTCCATGAGCTTTTCACCCTGTTAAGGAGGTGATGTGTGTACAGTCGACATATGGAGCATTCAAGTGTTCACATGTAACTGGTGTTTTACAGCTGTAGTGATCTCAACTGAACGCAGCGGTAAGTAAAAGTGAAGTTGCACGACCGCAGAGAAAAATGCTACTTGACCGTGAGCCAGAAAAGGTTTTGATGGACACATTTGGCCTGTGGGACATGGTTTACCAGTCCCTGCTTTGGTTATTGTGTGACTAAGTACCTCAGTAAAGAAAATGTGCAGTGACGTGCAATGTATAACTGTGTGCGTGCGTGTGTGTGTGCGCATGCGTGTGTGTGCGCGTGTGCTGGCACACGTGTGCGTTTCTGTTTGCCGGTCAGATGGAGGTGTCACCATCTTTGTTCAGTCAGGGTGGCAGGCTATTTGTGAGGGCACAGAAATTTCACAGTCTATTAATAAGCCTCATTGAAGTGGTGCATTTTGTGACTCTGCCCAGGAGCACAGTCGCCAGGTTTCCTGGTGTTTGTTAACGATCTCCAGTCAAATTTCAGGCCTTGAAGACAAAACGAGGAGGTGAATCTTGCCGAGGGAAGCCCTGGTATGTCTTGTGCTGCAGCGTCTGCTGAGGCTCTTTATATATTTAGCTTGATGCGGATCTCCTGACCCTGAGTGCTCAGTTTGGCTTCCTGGCATAAGAAGGCGTTTTGGCCTGCAGCTTAATGTGAAACACCAGGCTTGTGTTATGTGATTTCGCATAATTGTGCTCCACATGAGGCCATGCGACAAAGCAAATGCAATATGAATAAGTTTCAACTGTGTTGCCATACAGCTGTTTTGCGTAGAACTTAGCAAATGTGTAGATTTAAGTCAGTAAGTCAAGGGTGGGTTCCTGCCTAACACAGAACCAATTATCATATGGTAATTGTTAATGTAAATTTTTTAATTTTACAGTGTTTTATTAATCTGATAGGGAAATTGCTTCTCTGCATTTAACCCATCCCCACATGCGATACCCAGGGAGCGCATTTGAGCATCTTATTTAAGGACACACCTGAGTGGGCAGGGATTCAAATCAGGACACTTCATCCCAGCCTGATGTTCTACCCATTGAGCCCGCAGGCCACTGAACCGTTAAGATATTAATTGTATCTTATAATTGGATGTTCATATTAGACCAGTGAGATTCTTGACCTTTTGTATTTGTCACCTTTTGTTTGAATCAACGTTTTCTAACAGTTATCAAACTTGTAGTAGCTTTGAGCACCTTACTTTTCATGTGGACATCATTGCTTCTCATTTAGAACCTTATTTTGTGGTTATAGGCCTAAGCATTTTGTGGTCAGTACATACACATTAAATCACATTTGTTTTTTTCTTAGTTCACACACATTTGTGTAGGCTTTGACTTTTTTTGGGGGGGGGGGGGACCAAGTATGGAATTCGAGTCCCTGGTCCACTGAAATCGTAGCAGCTTTAGTGCAGCTGTGAGAGGTTATGAGAGGTCGCTCGCAGTGTTGTGGACCTGTAACTGGAGAACCTGGTCAAGGGTTGTGGAAGAAGGAATCCAGCCATCCCCCAGCATGGCTGCTGACCGGGTCAGATGCCACTCAAAGAGTTAGTGTAGTCACACTGGAGAAGTGCTCCAGAGGCCCCTCCTTCAGCCCCCCCGTACCTGCATCAGTGTCCCTTCACGAGCTTTACTCTCTGCTCTCCATTCCCCACAGGTGAACCTCTTTGTGTTGCTGTCCGTGGTCTGCGTGCTGCTCAACCTGGCCGGCTTCATCTTGTGCTGTCAGGGAGCGCAGCTGGTCTCCAACATGTCCAGCTGTCAGCTGGTAAGAGCAGGAGGCCCACGAGCAGCCGCACATGCGTCACCGCCTCATCCGGCGCGGCCCTCGCACGTGCCCTTCACCTCCACACCCTGTGGGCGCTGCATGCTGTTTGCTCTGTGAGGCTGTTGTACCATATCCAAACTGTGCCACTCATAGCAGTCATGCATAAACTATCTCTCTTCTCAGCTTAAGGCCATTGAGCTGCTTCTGGCCTGATGCTGGTTACAGTCATGAAAAATGGTCACAGAAAGCCAGGAAACGACGTAGAAGGTCTTGGGCTCGCCTCTAGTTCTCAGACACAGACACATGGACAGAGTAGTGCTGAACTGGGCACTTAACTGCAGTCCCTCCAATTATTTGGAAGTGTAATTGTATACATCTTTAAGTCTCTTTGAGTTAAAGTATTGATTTAGTGAATATAAAAAGTAATGAGTTATGTGCGTGCAAGAAAAATGCCCCTATGAGCAAGCACTCTAAAAACTGCAGGGGTTACTGTGCACACCAGCGCCAGTTTAAAGTGCCTTGACTTTCCTGTTGTTATAAAGAGAATTTTTCAGTGTGGAGCTACATCAAAACCATGAACGCACGCTTATTTATTCATGCTTGGCTGAACAATTTGGGAGTCGAGAAAGGGCTTCTGCTGAGTACGGTAGACTTGGCAGTCAGCTGATGTAAAGGAGACGGAGAGGAAAGAGAGGCCTACTGTAGTTTTTAATCAGCCTAATTATATGGCTGTTTGTTCTCATGATCCATTAGCCCTGTCTCACAAGTGCACAAGTTCACAGAGACTGTGTCAGACCCAGAGGCCAGTGGTCTGGGTAAGGCATGGGGCTGTGATCCTTCAGACAAGTGTGATGGAAACGCTCCTCTAATTAGCGTTGGAAATGTTTGTGAGCAGTGTTAATAGGCCCGTGTGCAAAGCGAAGCGTGTCATTGATTTGACGTGCAGTCGGGTGAGCTGCCTTAGCAGTGGATCGGTTGGATGTTACATTCAACATGCGGCTGATGTGACACCTTCACTTGTGGAATATACATATAGGTCTGTCTGTGGATATTGTGTAGTTAGTTATACAAGTGCATAATGTACACCTAGTTCTATGTATGGATACTTCACAGCTAGTTCTATGAATAATGCAAAGATCGTTATGTCTAATTTACAGATAGCTACATTTATGCATAATGTACAGCCAGTTTTATCTATGCATAATGTATAGTTGTCCAGTTATATCTGGACAAAACCCTTAAATTACTTTTGCAATTGCTGCATTTCATTTGTGAAATTATCACTGTACAATCCTTTGTATGTAGCTGACCTGTTTGTCTGACATTCACATTTACTTGTCTGAAATTTAACCCAGGGCTGTGTCACTCATCTGTAAAATTCATAACTGTCATTATGAAAGTGTTGATAATGACTTTGTTGGACTGTGTAGACTCTAGATGTTAATGCTGATGGAAGTGCGTGGTGGACCTTTTATGCTATGGAAAGTGTGTGGTTTCTGTGAAACGGTAACAAGCTTTCGTGTTCTGTGTAAGCGCCGATATCTGCCCTTTCTCCAGGGACCATTTCATAAGTCATTTACATTTTGGATGCATCTGGGCATTGATTCAGCACACTAGAGATAATCCACTTTCTTCTCTTTGTGATCAAGTCTACATTTGCTCCCATTGCTGAATTAAAATAAATTTTTCAGTACGGTATATTGCTTTTTCATCCGAAAATGCCATGTGCTTTTGAACGTCAGCAGTGTACATTGCTCTGTGGGAAACCTCCCCTCCACCTCCGGTAGAGGACTTTCAGGTGTTTGACACCCCACTGTGGGCCATCTTGGCTTAGGACTCTGCACTCAGAGTGACTAATGGTGCCTCCTGTCTGAGCCATCTGTTCACAGCTCTGCTTTGACTGTGTAGCATCCCTGACCCCTTTGCTTCAAGGTGAACACTCCTGTTTATCCTTAAGGTCACACAGAAACTGACATTAAAAAAAATTCAGGAAACAGTCAGTTGCTTCTGTCCTGATCTTATACTCGGTGCTCATTTGATCTGGCCTGCCCCATTTTTTCTGAGCACCTGAGGAGTCTGTCTGCCTGTCTGTCCTGTGAGATTGAAGTAATATGTTGAGTACACAGGAAGGCAGGATAGGTGTTGGGGTGGAAGTTGTGAAGTGGAGGTGAGTGCAGTATGCAAACCCCAATGGTTCTAATTGGAGCACAGCAACTCTGCTGCAAAAAATAATGGCTGGGAGTTATTTATAATATCTGTGTCTCTCCTCTGTTCGGCTTTGCCACAGTGTAATTATCACATGCGTGGGGGGGTCAGCTGTGTTGCCTTTGTCTTTTTTTCTCGTATAATCTTCCTTTTTTTTAACCTCACTGCTGAAACGTAGCGAACAAATTACATTAATGACACCTTAAAGTTAACCTGTAAAACAGCATATTGTTTCAAGTAAAATGCTTTCAAATAGTTGTTTTCACAAACATACATTCGTTAATCCCTCTAAGCGCCCTCATCCCTGCAGAGCATGCGCCGACCTTTTCTTTCTTCACTGAACACATTCACAAGAGTTACAAAATGTCAGGTGTTCAGCATTGTGCCCTTTAATGCTTTGACATTTCAGTATCAACTTGATATGACTGAAACTGGTTGCTTTTCTGTGGCTGCAGAATGTTCTAGTGGTTGTGGCGCAGTAGGAGAGCAGGGCTGTCTGCTGTCCTGTGATGTCCACACGGTGTGTGGGCTCCGTGGCCTAAGCAGGGTGTGCTTTCTGCCACTTTCTCACAAAGAGTGACATGGGAGACGTTTGCCTGTGCTGCGTGGACAGTCCGAGCTCCAAGTGTCCCGAAGAGAAACTGCTGAGGCTCTACCCTGGAAGTTCATGTAACACCATGAGGGTCCTGCTCAAGGTCTGTGCGCATGTGCGTGTGCACGTGTGTGTGTGTGTGTGCGTGTGCGCGTTATTTTACATTCAACATTTTTATTTGCCATTCTGCATGCTATATGTACAGGTATACATGGCCCCTGGACTACACAATCCTCTCAGTAAAGGTCTTAGCCTCACACAGGGGTCGGACACAATAAAAACCACAAGTGAAAAACAACAAATGCCAATAACATGAAAAAAGAAAAAAAAAAACACAAAATTGAAAACAAAATAAAGGCTACTAATCATAGAGAACAAATGCCATTAACAGCAGATCACAGTGTGCAATAACAGTAAATATCCAATAATATAATAAAAAAAACTCCGGTGACTGTGTATTGCAGTATGGAATAGCAGCATTTCGAAGGTTTCCTGTGTGTGAGTGTATGTAAGCAAGAGAAAATGCTGCCTAAGTCATGTAAGAACTCGCTCACTCAGTTTATGTAAAGGTTTTAATGTTTTGTGGGATGCATTTTGTAAAAAGAATAAAAATGTTCCCACATAGTAGCACCATACTTAAAAGTATTAAAGCAAAGTTTTTTTTTTTTTGAAGTGGCTCAAGATTTTTTCCATTCCATTAATAAGAGTGTAAGCACGGAAACACGGATGCACATTTATGTGAGAGTGCGCGTGTGTGCGTCTATTATCACCCTTCCTTTTGCAGCCTTGTTGAGTTTCATGCGATACAAAATTTAACATGATGCGTAGTCCGTGAGTAGCTGGGCAGCCATGTGTGAGGCCAGGATTGTTTCCCCGTGGTTGAGGCACTGTTCATGCGTGTTGCAGAAGGTCCTGTTTGCCCTGTGCGCACTGAACGCCCTCACCACAGCCGTGTGCATGGTGGCCGCGGCGCTCCGCTACCTACAGATCTTCGCCACCCGCCACCCCTGCTCGGTGAGTGGCCCCCTGGGGTGTTTGTGGTGTTCTGCCGCCTCTGTGTTTAACCATACAGACACGTCTTTGCCGGGTTGTTCAGGCAGACCTGAGGTGGGATCGTGTTCGTTTGATGTGTTTTTACTTGTGCTGCTGTGATCTTTATTTGCATTTATTCCTATTGTTGTTGTTGTTGTTGTTGTTGTTCTGTAACATCTGCAGTTTCTTCTGTAAATTGCTTTGAGGCACATCGTTGTAAAAGGCGCTATATAAAAATTAATTGAATTGAATCTTATGGGGATTCACTGCTTTTAATCTTTTGAATGTAACTCACGTGGGCATGTAATCATGTTTACCATCTGTCTCGCGGATGTTGTCTTGGGATCAGTTTGAAATGGTGACGCTGATATGGTATACAGTTTTAGCACTGCTGAGGGAGCTGATGGCTGTGAGGCGTGTGTTTGTGTTTGCACAGATTCCATCCTGTTTTTCCACTGGAATGCTGTTTTGTCATACTGAGCAGCTTCTCAATTGCCCCGTGCCGTCCTCTGACCTGTGCTCTTTGCTGTGCCCTGCTGTGCCAGGAGGAGCCCAGACCCGTTGTTGAAGAAACAGAGGAGGCGACTCACATCCCAGACCCAGACGAGTTTGTCCCTCCTGCCCCACCCCCTTCGTACTTCTCTACCTTCTACTCCTACACACCACGGCTGGCTCGAAGGTGTGGCTTCCTCTTCCTTTTCGTGTTCCTCGCTGAGAGAGCCTCGTGCCTTCCCAGCTCTCACTTTTTTTGATATCCTGCCTGAAGGCACAGCCGGTCATGATTGCCATCTGTGCGTGTCGTTTTCACAGGATGTTTGGAGACAGTGTCATTCCCCTGCCTCATATATATGGTGCCAGAATTAAGGGGGTGGAAGTTTTCTGTCCCCTTGACCCACCGCCCCCTTATGAAGCTGTCACTGGGCAGCCTGACTGCAGCCCTGTACAGGTACAGCATCTCATTAGCCTCTCATCCCTCCTTCCCCCAAGCACACCTATTGAAATATTTTAAACAAGCTATTTTAATATTTTAAACTAAGTTTAAATGTCATCTCTGTAGTGGATTCGTTTTGTAGCAACAAAGAAGAATAATAAAGTAACTGAGTTTGCTTAGCAGTGCACGTCAAAAAGTTTTTTTTTTTTTTTTTTTTGGGGTGGGGAAAAAATGTTTTGTTTTGTTGTCTTTACTGTTTTGTATAAATTTCTGTTTGTCAGCAGATAGAAGTTCAAGTGACAGATCTGACTGAGGGCGTGAACAGTGTCAGTGCTGATGTACCTGGCGCAGGTATAAAAAAGCCTCGTTTGTGTATCGGGTTTTAGTGTCACCTGTTTATTTGAAGCACGATGTTTCAGAATGTTGTGTGTAAATATGCACTTTTTATTTGTTAGTGATAACAAAGCAGAACAGCTTTACTTGGTGTGTAAAAAAAAAAAAAGTGTTTTAAAATGTAAACATCATTCTTGTTCTGATTTTTGTCTTTTGTTATTGTTAAAAGAATTCACTGTGTTATGGCTTTGGAAGTCAGACAGCTGTTAGAATTGTGATTTTTTTTTTTTTTTTTTTTTACACACTGGTTGTGTGTGACAGATGTATGTACCCACAGTTCATGTTTTACCTGATTTTCGCTTGGCAAGCCTGAGTGAGTTTCCTAAGCAGTCTGATTTCAACAGATGTCTTAGGATTGATGGAAAAACAAAAGGGTTTCTTCATTTTAGAAATAACATTGTCATATGGCTCATACTAAAAGCCATGTTTATGGCCTTGTGCATGTACCACATGCTTTCTGATGACATATTCATGTTGGTAACAAATACCGTGGCCTTTCTGTGACTGCACGCTGTAACATATTTACTGGCTCACATCGTTATTACATTTGATACTTATCTTTGGTTAAACATGTTAACTCTGTCTTCAGGCACCAGTATGCATAGTAGCGTACTGTCCTGTGTAATGGGTGATTGGTCATTACCTTTGTTTTTCCCTTCTATTGATTTCATGGTGTAAAACCGCAAGCAGGGTTCATGAATGAACAAATGCTCTGGGGTTCGTGGGGGTTTGAAGAAGATGAACTGATGAGGAATGTTATGGGACCAGGAGCAAATGCTAGGGATTCTGGGGCACCTCTATGTTTCGCCTTTCTTGGATAGTTTCGCCTTTCTTGCACACTCTCTTAATGTGCCGCGTCCCTCATCGCCTCACTGCCTTCGCTAGCCGTCAGGCGCAGGGCGCAGGGCTGTGTGTGTGCGGTTTACCTGCCAGCCATTTGGTCCAACATGGTGGGCTCCTGATTTGGTGTTTCAGGGTGCCCAAGCACGCCAGCAACGCCACCCCGGGGACGGGCCAAGCCCTGCCATGCCCTTCTGCCAATCTCCAGGAAGGCAAGCCGGCAGCGCCTGCGAAGGTCCAACAGCGACCCTGCTCTAATGGACGTGGCTGCAAAAGGTACCAGCGTGGCAGTCATAGCCGAGAGAGGGTCCGGTTAATGACGCAACGCAGAACCACTTGGCTGTTAGGTTTTGGTCCTGTGTAGCATGATTTGACGGTGGAGAGGTGTTACCTTTCTGGCTGGAGTGCAGTTTTACTTCATGCTCCTCATCATATTTTGGTTCTTTTCGAAGATAAATCTGGAACTCAAATGTCTTTCCATTTAGTGAGCTGAATGAGAGAGTTTCATTAAACTGTTACTAAATCTCGGAATAGAAACTTTTTGAAACATTTTGCAGTTTATGTAAAATTTTAAATGCATTGTTAAACACTAATTATCACTTTGTTAATGTGTTATCATCATCACTGCCCTACCCTTCAGTTGTTGTGTGAAGCTGGACAGCCACTCTTAGCTGTTTCTGTACTGGTGTGAGCAAGATGAAGTTTCAGGAGAGAAGGACAGAGTTACATACACATGCACATACACACAGATACATGCTCACATGCACTTACACAATTTTTATCTGTTACCACTTCGTTTATTCACTGTTTTTAAAGTAAACAGTGGGGGGGGGGGGGGGGGACGGACACACCCAGTACAGTAAATGAGTGACTTTTAATTAAAGCAAATTCCATTTTTTATTTAAAATGTATGCA
>JABJVR010006021.1:0-12895 GCA_025773905.1 Chitala chitala | reverse complement strand
ATATATATATGTTTTTTTATGTTCATATGATACACTTTGTTCAATGTATGTATGTACTGTCTATCGAATTGGAGGTCTTAATGTCTGCAAATGCTGAATTAGGATTCATAATTTTTTAAAGGCAGCACTACAACTGTAGAAAAGGACAGTGAGATCACATGCACTGATAAAAGTCTGCCAAGAGATATGTATATGTGTTACACATCAATTTTAAAATGGCATACTTGAATTCACAACCTTGGAGGTGCATTGTAAAAAGGTTTCTAACTGAGCCACCATGCTCCTTATATTACCAGTAGTGCAAAACCATGTTGCATAATATTCAGTATGTTTGGCTGCACAAGGTTGTTCAAATCAAAATGGCCTTGGATGAAAAAGTAATGTTCATGCAGATATTCTCCTGAGACTGCGAGAATAAATAATCCTGGTGTAATGACCCACGTGTGACAATGTGCCCTGCTAATTATTAGGGTTTTTATGTCGACCACGTTTTTGTACATTGTCAACAGCCGAATGCCGTCTATTCTACTACAGCCCCCCCATTAACCCAGGGTTTCAGTGAACCTGTCAAGTAGGTTTAGTTTAACAATTGAGTTTTCATAGTGGTTAAGTTACCATTCCTTATAACTTCTCATGATGGAAATGGAAATACAGACTTTGGGGTTAACTGATCAGGGTAACTTGCAAAACATGCTTTCTGGAGTACCCCATGGTGTAGTGGACAAGAGCCCCAACAGTACCAATGGAAGTCACTGGTAACCCAGGCCTCAACTGAACCAGCATGGAAATCCTGTTTATGATGATATCTCATTTGGAACAGGTTTTGTGCCATTCAGCCTTAACATTATGACTAAATGCCTAATATTGAGTAGGTCCCCCTTTTGTCCTGAATAAACTGTAGGGGTTGCATCAAGGCATTAACTTCACTAGACCTCTGAAGGTATGCTGAGGTATCTGGCACCAAGCTGTCAGTAGCAGATCCTGTAAATTGTGAGATGAAGCCTCTATAGATCAGATTTGTTTTTCGAGCACATCCCACAGATGCTTGACTGGATTGAGATCTGGAGAATTTGGGGGCCAAGTCAAAATCTAAAATTCATTGTTGTGTACCTCAAATAATTCTTGAACCATTTTTTGAAGTGTGGCAGGGTGCATTATTCTGCTGAAAGAGGCCCCTACCATCAGGGAATACCATTAGTCAGTAACAAGGTTTAGGTAGATGGTATGTGTGAAAGTTACATCCATATGAACAGCAAGACCCAAGGATTTCCAGTCGAATACTGCCCATCACACAGTGTCTGTGCATATCTTTGAACTCTCACAGGACTGATTCTGAGTTGGAGAATTCCCATTTGTCTTCAGGAATGCCAATCACCAGGCTGAAAAACCAATGAAGAGCCAAGGTGTCAACAGAAGTCTCCAGTTTGGGAATTTAAAAAGTATAAAAGCAACATCCTGGAAGCTGTGTATTTGAGTTGTAATTACTCACTTGTAAATATAAGTGTAACCGACTTAAAAACTTGCAAAATAAATCATTCTTCTTTTGCTTTTTTGGAATGCAGTCTGAGAAAGGTGAGAAAAACATCCTTTTACATCAAATAAGCATTAACAATCATACATTGCTGATATAATTTATCATAAATGTTTAATTTTGCAAAAATATTAAAACTTCTTAAAGTCTTAAATTTCATATAGAACAGGCAGCAAGCACAGCATTCTGTGAATGCCTGTCATGAAATATGTACTGCATTTAAACAAAATAATATTTTTAGAACTGATATAAAGACAACACTGAAATGTGAATCAGAGCAGTTAAAAATGCTTATAGTGAAATATGAGCAGTTATAATGTAGCTTTGACAGCTGCATATTGACAAAGATCAGCGGTGTGGTTTTTGTTCATTTTATACCCCCTAAATCAGGATTACTACTATATTATCTTTGTGAACAGACAGTTTAATTAAAAATATATATATTATTGTAACATACAGATTTGCATTTTTACTCAGTTGTACAGTGGAATTTTAAAGGGGAATTTTGCTGAAAATAATAGTAGAGCTCCTTGTTTTTAAGCTCTGTTTCTAAAATGCTTTGTCTAAAATGCTTCATCTTTAAAACTGCATAGTATTGAAAGTGAGATCCTGCCCTTTTTATACAAAACATCGCCACCTTTAAAATGAACTGAGATACTTGTGCTTGGATTTTTATTACAACTGATATTATTTGATTGCAGCTGTCTTGGAGCTCTGCTGAAATGCACATTTATATTCCTGTGCACAGCAAATATGGCTGCGGTATATGTTCCTCATTGTCTTCTGTCAGTCAGTATATTTACTTTATAAAACACTGGTTGTATTTGACATTCTGGGTAACTAAAAACAAAAATGCTCATTTTATTTCTTATGAAGATAAGCATATTTGTTGTAAATTTCTATCACAGAAAACGTGAGTGACAATTGAGAGCATCAGATGTCAGTGAATGTATGTGGCGTACATATTACACCCAAACATTTTTGTATTTAACTTTCTTGAATACAAATATGGACCCTTAATCATTACACTACCTGCTGGTGGAAGTTTTATATGCAGCCACAAAATAAATGCCCTTTAAGGTATATTTGGTTCTTATCCTTCCTGTTTCTATGTTTATTCAAAACAGAAAAACAACTATAACAGAATAATTGTAAAATCAATAATCATATAAATATAGATTTGAGTTTGAACTGCTTTGCCAAGACAGAACACTACTGTGTATTTTTTTCTTTTAAGTTGGTTGCAATTAATAAGACACAAAGCATCCTGTGACTGAAATTGCAGCTCTCCTAATGGGTGTTTGTGAGACATTTTTGGATTGATAATGGCTTCGTTTTTAATGAATGCTTGTTTTTGTGTCACAATTATTTTTAATGATGTCGTTTATGTAAAGTGACCTCCGGTGATCCTTAGTGCCATGTTGAAGTCTTCACTTTGGTGTCTGGTCCTCAAAGGAAATACATTTTATTTGCACATTTTTCCGCCTTCCCTTCGTCCTTTTCGAATAAACACCGAAAACAGTGAGTCGCAGAAAGCAGTGGAAAGACAAGTGGGATTTAGTGTCCGTTTTCCCTTTTCTCGTTATGAAAACATCCCTTTGCTCTGGCTCTTGCCTCAGGCTGCCTGTTGCACATAATCACCATGTGCTGAGGTGAAAAGAAGTGCCCTCAAGAGATTTACAGAATTTTTTTTTTTTTTATTCTATTTTTTTATAATAAAATAAAAAAAAACAATGTCCAGGAACCAGCCAGAGATGTTTACCCCTCCTGGCTACATTTCAATGTAAACCACACCTCAAGGCCTTTGGCGTAATTGAAATATAGTTCCCGCAGGACAGGAACAAGGAACATCTCAATGTAAACAAGGTGACTTTGACCTCATGTATATGTCCCTGTTTGTGTAATGTAGCTGTTCATGTCACACATGGTGCTCATCCAGGAGCCTCAAAAGTGTGCCCTACAGGTGAGCTGAGTAGAACAGTGACCCATAGCTGACAAACAGGTCAGCACAAGGTGTTGATGCGCTGGTGTTGAAGCCAGCAGTTTAACAGGTACGGTTTAAATGAGTTTTTAGTCTTCCAAAAAGGATTAAATCACTTTTTTTATAGTTTTTCCGGTTGCCTGGCAGCTCCTCTGTCTAAAAGCTTTTATGGAAACTGGCTTTAACACCATGTTCTTACAAGCGGCAGTGCCATGCCATGGTTGCTATCTCAATAAAGCAGTCGAGACAGCTCCAAAAGCGGGGGTGGTGGTCCGTGCCCCTTTCCAGGAGAGACACCGCAGCAGGTTTGTGGGGAGGGGGGTGCACAAAGGGTCCTGTCAGCAGGTGTCTCCCTAGCGACTGAGAGGCGTGACCCAATGGGGCAGCACCGAGGACAGACGAGATGATTAATGTGGAGGCGTGCCATCGCGATTTGATTAATGTCTTCAGCAGCTCTGGAGCACAACCAGTACAAAAAAAAAACACTCAGGGAAAATCTCTATGCAAATGTGCCATACAAAAGCAGTCTAGGAATCCCTTGAAGTGTATCACTACAGTCATACCCTTCTATTTGCTTAGCAAATGTCCACATTTATGGCACCTAGCAATTATAAGTTTAGTGTGGACTGTAACTTCTGCTCTGAAATGATCACTGTTATTATCTATTGCGTAGGTTTTAATTCTAGCAACATCTTACATAGCTGGTCTGCCATATGTTGGTACAACCACTGTTCCCACTTAAGGATTTGAATTTACATTTTTTTATACAGAATTTCTGTGGTGGGTTGGCACACTGCCCTGGGTGTCCACTGCCCTGTGCCTCCTGGGATGGACTCTAGGATTCCTGCGACCCTGAATTGGACAAGCAGTAAAGAGAATGGATGAATGGATGAATTAAAAGTTTGAAGTTTAGTTTATAGCAAGTTAGGTCTGTTCTGTTGAGAACCTGAAATGTGATATAATTCCTAAACCGTCAGCCATTCCTCAGGCGATTCAGTATATTTTTATTTTGACAAACTTAATGTGTGGAGAGCTAATTTGTTGTGAAGATCTCAAACGAAGAGAGAACTCTTGAAAGGAAGACTTTTGTGGGGTCATTCTTCACTTAGTGAAAATGCCATTTGTGTGTACCTGCACTTTTTTTACATATGACATACACATTCTGTGGCCAGCAAATTCACACACCGTGGTCAGAAATCCTGAATCCAGCGTTCCAGAATATGAAGCAACAAACTGTTTTTAAGATTTTGAAGCTGAAGCATATTGGGACAAAAATATGCAGACGCAGATGTAGCATGTAACAAAGCACTTTGTTATTTTACTTATGTAGGATTTTCAAGTATCTGCGTTTGTTTTGCTATTACTTTTTATTTTTATTTTACATTCCAGAAGGGAAAACTACTTTCTATTCTATTCTATGTTAAAAAATGACTTTGCCTACTCATCTTGCCTATTGCAAATAATGTCCTTGTCTTACAGGAAACTGATTACATTGCAAATAAAAATAATAATTATAAAATCTGAATGCATCTAATTTTGTTTATTTGCAATGCTGTGATGAACTTCTCATGACAACATAAGCATTGCTATTCATGTATTCACCAACAAGTACACAGAAATGGGAAGAAATGTACGTAATAGAAGCAACAATTTGATGAAAGAAGCAAGGATGATGATAAAGGCAGGAGCGATAACTAATTACCCTCTGAAAAATTGTAATTTCCCCTTGTGGGACAGATAAATGTTTCTTCTTCTTCTTCTTCTTCTTCTTCTTCTTCTTAAAAGTTACATCTGTGATTTCATGCCCCGCCTGTCTCGCTCCCTATGTCCACTAGGTGTCACTGTTCCTTCCCTAAATACCCATGTGTTCTGTGTCTAAGTGTATTAGTATTTGCCAGTTGTGTCTTGTTTGGTTCCCAATTTAAGCTTCCCCTTTGTATTGTTTGTTAGTGTGTTGCCAGTTGCTGGAATTGTTAGAGTGTTGTATTCTCTGTGGTCCTACTTGTGCTGTAGTAGATTCCCCTGGCCTTGTGATAATTGTTATTATTAAACCTATACCCTTAAGTCTATGTACCAGTACCTTGTTTGTGCCAGTAAAACTTTTCGCACATTAGACTCACCTTTTGCCTCTGATCCTCTATCTCCCTCAGATTGTTACACAGACTGGAAAAATCAAAAAAGGATTTTGCTTATGGCTACCTTTGCTTAAAATGGAAATAAGATATTACAGAGGAGAAATGGTTCAAAAGATCCTACACCATGCTAACCCTCAGTTGACTGTGATCATGAAGGGTACTGTGAGCCTGTCACCGACATTGCAAGGGTTGGCACCCTGATTGAGAAGGATCAGGAAAGCCAGCAAGAGCACTGGAACCAGGTGCAAGAGTGCAAGGAAAGATGACCATGCCCCAGAAAGAAGAACACTGAAAGGTTCTGATACTCATACTCCTGGATGGCAACCTGATTTGTTCTCCATGTATCACAGTCTGCCCTGATAGTCATTGATGTCATGATAGATAAGGAAGGAGCTGTTCTTCTGGACACTTGTTTCACCTTTTCCCTCTTCTGCCTTTGCAATTGTCAAGCCTTGGCCACATTAACCATAACTCTTACTTCACTGGCTTCCCATTGATTTGCACTTGTAAATGGGTCCAAGAAAGCCGCTTGTGACCACACTCTGCTCATCATTCAGTACTCATCACTTTCCACTTCTACTGTTTTTGTCCTGGCTGATGAAGATCTGGTGTGGCCAAAGCTTTTGGTGCTTGATTTCAAAGCCAAAAGTTATTATTGACACAGTATGCCACCCCACTACCAGACCTAGGCATTCTTTTACTGCATTGCTGTAACAGGAGCCTCAATTAAGGTTTCAGGAGTGGAAAAATTTGGCGCTTATACCTATCAGCAGACCTCTTGTACCATCTCTGTCACAAGATCTCCCTCTGGATGCACAAGAGTTGTCTGGTGTACAACATCATTGAAATCTATTATATTTGGATATACTTCCCTTGCGTTTCATGCCATAAACCTGGCCAAATGGAGACCTGTGTCCTGCCACCTCTATTGAGCATCACTCCAGAAGAGAGATAAAATGCTGGCCACAAGATGAGGATAATTGAGCCTTTCTCTTTTTTGTGGGCCTGACTAGTAGTTCTTATTGTGAAACCATGTGGGTATACCAGGTTCTGTGAGGTCTTCCATCAACAAAACAAGAAAACACTTTCTGATACATATCCCATGCCATTAATCCACAAAATCTTGGAGTCATTACATGGGGCCACTGTTTTCACAATACGGGATGTGAATGTGAGGTATTAGCAGATTGCCATAGACAGATGACAATAAGACCTCAACACTTTCATCACACCTCAATGCCTCTAAATTTTTGATTCATGCCTTTTGACCTGAAAATCTCTGCCACAACCTTCCAGAGGTTTATGGAGAGCGTACTGGGAGAGTTTTGAGGGCAATGCTGCTTTTTTAACATTGATGAAATCATAATCTTTCCACCAAACACCATTTATCATCACCATAACCTATGTCAAGTATTTCAAAAACTAAGTATGCCACCCTCATGCTAAACCTGAAGAAACAAGCTCTCTTCAAATATTTGAAGTTCTTTGTGCACATAATCTCAGGTGAAGGTGTCATGACTGACTCAAAAAAGAAAAAGAGTATCGATGACTTCCCCATCCCCATGAACATAAAGTAACTGCAGTGATTCGTGAGACTTTTTTTGGTAGTACCATAAACTAGTCCCCTGATTTGTTAACAAACTTGCTGCCCTCAATCAGCTTTTGAAGAAAGGGGTAGCCTGGGAGTGGATGGATAAATGCCAGAAAAATTCGATTTGTCAATCTGAACATCCACATTTTGATCTTCCAATGTATGTCAAAAATACACATTGTCCAGCTCACTGACTTCTGGCTCCAAGACTTAATGAAGGAAGTGGGACGCAGAAGGGAAGCAAATGACCTGAAGAGAATAGTGTATGTAGATTTCAATGGTATCATCTACTGGCAAGTGCCAAAGGAGGGTCAGGGCCATCTTTACCAGTTATTGGTGCCTGAGACAATGTATCTATCATTACATCATTACTACTATGACAAGCCTTTAGGAAGTCATGTCAGCTGCCTGAAGATGAAGGTAATTCTGGAGGTTGCCTGGGGGCCATAGTCTGGAAGGACATGTACATATCAATGCCTCCCAGGTATACCAGCACTACAAGCTTGCACACACTCTTCCAGCAGGTCTGCTGCAGTCTACATCCATAACCAAGCCTGCTGAAATGTTTGGCGTTGACCTGATGAGACCCTTGTTTTTCAGAAGTGGATGAAGAAACACCATCCTTTTGGTTGTTGTTGACTACTTCACCAAGTGGGTAGAATTGTTCTCTCTGTAGGAAATAAAATCTCCAAAAGAATAGCCGTGCATATCGAGTTTCAATTTACTCTCAATGCCGCTGTCCACCAGACATTCACTAGTACAGCTAGCTTTGGACTGAGCTCTCAGGGGCCCCTTTGACCAATTCATTGTTGTGACACCCTCCCCATCCTCCCAGTGCTACTTCTTCCTCAACAGTCAACAACACCTCTGGGAGTGCATGAAGAAAAACATGTAAAAGGTGCAGGCAAAAGCAAACCCACTCCTACAACTGGGCCACAGCAGCTGGTATGGTTTAAAAATAAAAATAATACATAAGCAGAGTCCAGTTAACTATCATGTGCAAAAATGAGAGAAAATTGATCCAATAAATGTAGTGGACATTAAACTGTTGTACAGTCTACCGCTCTTGTGACCCAGCCAGGAAGGGATCTGTGTAACACCACATATATGCTATCTGCAGTAGCTATGGTTAACGAGGGAGAAATCACCTAAAATGAGCTCTGCAAGGTATTCCTCCTATTTCCGTGGGGCACTTCCTGCTAAGAGTAATTATCGATTAAAAACATAAGGTAATACTGCTTGTCTTTCAAATTTTAAGAACTGGCAGGTGGCTCAATGGGTGGAACATCAGCCTATGATGTGGAAGTCTCCCAGTTCAAATTCCACCTCAGCCACCAAGTGTGCTTCTCAGTGTAAGCTCAATGCTACCTCCCTGGGTACTGAATAATGGCTGCCCACTGTTCCCCCATGTGGATGGGTTAAATGCAGACAGTCAATTTTGTTGTAACATGTATGTCTCACTTGTAAGTTGCTTTGCACAAAGGTGTTTGCTAAATGAATAAATGTAACTGTTGAGAGGTGACTACAAGATAATTGTAGTTCTGTCTTTTGTTATTCTAGCTGTGTATTCACTTTTTTGTGAAATATATTGTTAGAATGCTCCTTTGTTGGAGTCTGCCATGTCTGTAACCTTACTACTGCTCTTCAACCCTGAACACTGGATGTAAAACTGGTTTCATTCAACTCACCGTGATGACTACCAACTGGCAACAAATGGAAGAGCATTCATTCTTCCGTGTCTGCTTGAACTGTGTCACCCCGGTAAGGCTGAACCAGTATACATCTCCGGACCAGCTACAAGAACTGTTTTTAATTTGAATTTTTGGTTTTTGTCTACCTTATTTATTGAATTTTGTATTATGTCTCAATTTCACTGGGAGCACTTGTATGTATCACCTTTTCTTCCAGAACATAGCTGTGTTATATTTCATGCGTTGCTTAGTTACTGTTTGCATATTTCAGATTGTACGTTGGCTAGTAGTTTAAACCCCGCTCATCACAGTTGTAACATTTCATAACTGTTAAAATCATAATTTTAATTTATTGTTAATTTCCTTTATATAAACATAAAAAAACAACACGTATTTGATTTTAAAACCAAATTTTTCTCTCTTTTGGCTTTTCATATTCTAAGTTTAGTATCAGAAGCAAAAATTAATTAAATGTATCCTAAGCACATCTAAAAACTGTTGAAAATTGTGTAGGTGTAAATAATGTACTTGTTATATTGTCGTCTGTTCCCATGCCATGGACCTATAAACGAACACAACAATAAAACGTTTGACCCACTAAACCTCACAATCATTTATATTGCTTAATATTGAGTACAGTAACTGTCCATTATGGTAAATTTCCTTGTTTGTTTAAGTTTTTGTCTGCACCACAGTTGTTAGAGTGGCCCCATTACTCACACCTCTATGGCCATGGTTGAGGCTCTGTGTTAGTGTGTCTGTGCAGGATGTTTGCATGTTCTCCAGGCAGGCATGTGCAGGTTTACTTTGTGTGTTCTGGTTTCCTTACACAGTCTAAAGACATGCTGATTATGTAAATTGGTCTACCCAAATCAGCTGGCGTGCGTGCACCCTACCTCCAGACCGACCCCAATCCTGCACACAATATGTGTTAGTTAGTCTGTGCAGGATATAAAGAACTGAATGTGCAGTACTCTGTGTTTAATTGTAGACATTTTGGTAAGATCTAAATTAATAACCTAATTAAATGTTTAACAATTAGCTCACTTTTGTCTGAAGTGTTGTTTATTGTGCTAAAGTCATGGGCAGGTTATTACATAGATATTTTACACTGCTTTAGTAATATTCAGATAAATTGTTTTGGGATTTTCACATGGGCTAGGAAGGCAATGGTGTTTTTCCATTTGTAGTTATGTAAACAGTTTTTTGAATCATACGCCCAAACACACTCAGGGAGGAACACAACTAAATTACAAGAGTTGCCGGGAAGGTGCATAACCGCCCTTCCTGGTTGCTGTCCATTGGTCGCGGCACCGACGTTACACAATCATACTTCAAATGAGATTAGGGAGATGTGCAAAATGTGGGATACAGTACAAAATTTTGTAGAAAAGCGCCACCCGAATAAGCAATAAGCGAATCCAAAAAGCGTAAATGAAGTGAAACCAGTAGTGTTAGTGAAAGTCGTTCAACGGAAAGAACTCCCGAGATTCTCCTTCCAAGCAATAACCCTGCTCCTCCTCTCCTCCATCTCATCTCCCTCACGCCAGCCACGACTCTTTTTAAAGGTAAAGTGCAGGGTAATTAGATTTATTTTTACTTTATACTGTGTATTAATCATTGATGTTTGTTTCTGATATTAGGGACAATAATTTGTTCATAAAATACCACTAAAATTATTTTTATATGAATATTTTTATATATATAAAATATATATTTGGGTGCGTGGAACGGATCATCCGACTTTATATTCTTTCATATAGGAAAATTCGCTTTGAAATACAAGCGTTTTGGACTACGAACACTGTCGCGGAACGAATTATGAATATATGATAATTACCAATCCAAGGTTCCAATGTATACCAGAACCTTACATATTAGGGTTACTTTCCTCCCTCTTAGCCATGGTTCCTGTGCTGGCTTTAAGTGCCTGTGTGTGTGTGTGTGTGTGTGTGTGTGTGTGACATTACTTTTTTTTCTCCAGTAACCAGCACTGATCTGACTGTGTTGGCATTGCTTTCATTTTACAGAAAAAGCAGCGTGTGTACTGCACTCTCCCATCACATGGCTGTCCAAGGACTGGAGCCACCCTCCCACAGCAGCTCGGTCCAACACTTTTCTTTACACTGTTGCCTAGCCAATGTCCAGCTGGACTCATGCAGAACAAGCATGCTGATCAGAGTTATTGCTGGAGCATGTTTAGCTGTTTTAATTTTATCATTTACACTCATTATTTTAACAGCGCAGGGCCAGCATCATTCAGGGACTGTTTTTCTGTGTGACTAATTTTTTCAGTTTATTTGGGTCTTGAGGCAACTGGCAGCATTCAGTCCTTGCATTTGAGTTTCTTCCTTTGTATATAATTAATTGGTGTCTACATTTGGCACACTGTATTTTTACATGCTGGGATTCTGTTGTTTTGTTTGAAGATATTTCTATATGGTGAGAAGGTGTATAAAACATTTTCAGAGGTTTTTTTTTTTTTATAAAAGCAGGTCATAAACTAATTGGCTAAGGTTCACCTTTACCACTGTTTCAAACACACTATCACTTCTCCTGCAACTATCATTCCACCATGAGACCACGCATGTAGTAGTTCTATTTTTATAGTTCTTATATGATTAAAAATATCAGTTTTTGTTGTTTAGTCTGAGTAATCTAGTTACCGTTTGACAGTAATTGGTTGGTATTTTATAGCTACACGTGTGGCAGCCTGACTGTATAGGAAGCTAAAGGGGGGGAAAATGTGGTTGTTAAGGTAACCACAAGCTGTTGTAGTAGTGCACATGGATGTAAGCTATCAGCGTGCCTGTGATGCTGCGCTTGTGAGTGAACGTGTATAAACTGTATGTCGTACAGTTCTACTCAGGAGTGTGTCCCAGCTTTTTACCTGAAGCTCAGTCTGCACCTACATTTAGGTCCTCCACTCTCTCAGGGCTGCTCCATTACACCAGCCAGGGGGGATAATTGAATGAAAAATAGATTTTTACTGCTGGTAATAAAAAGTGGTTCTTATTATATTTACAAATGACTGGTAATTACAGTCATCTAGAGAGTGTCTTGTCAGATGGCAGGCAGGGAGAGCTGGACAAACAAAGGGGATGTCTTTTCTGTAATGATGCTTCCATCACCTGCCCTGACATATAGAAAAACCAGGGTCCACTCTAGTGACTTTTAAAAGATTGCTTAAATATGTGGTAAGAGTTTTCTGTTGGAACAGATTTGTAAAGATGTGAAAGTAACACTTCAGATTATGATGATTATTATCATTATTATTAGGTAATAATAACAATAATCCATCCATTCTTTATATCACTTATCCAATTCAGGGTCACGGGAAGCCTGGAGCTCAGCCCAGGGGACACCCTGGGCAGAGTGCCAGCCCACCACAGGGCACACTATGGGCAATTTGAAGACACCAATCAACCTACCCAGCATGTTTTTGGATTGTGGGAGGAAACCAGAGAACCCAGAGAACATCCATCAAGCACAGGGAGAACATGGAGGAATCGAGCCCCAGTCCTGGAGGCGCGAGGTGACGGTGCTAACCAACACACCACCAAGCCACTAATAACAATAATATTTCCCAACATATAACAAGTTTGTAACTAAGGAGACTGTGAAACAGAACGCATTGAAAAATTGGTGATAGTTTATATTATTCAGTTAGTATGATCCACATTCCAGTGTGGATTGGTTATGCATACAGACCTATTCCACCTTTTCCAGACTCTGGTGTATGTCATATTTTTGTATTTATTATTTATGTATTTATTTTTGTTTTCAATTTTTTTTTTTTTGCCATGACAAATTCTCATAGTCTTAAACTGTTTAAAGCTATCTAAAGCAAAGATTACTGTTTTCCTCTACTGGCCCCCCGGGCGGCCCGCCCCGCCGCCCCCCGCGCCCGGGCGCCCCGCCCCGCACCCCGGAAGGGGGGGGTGGGGGGCACAGACGGGGGGGCGG
>JABJVR010006019.1:0-12897 GCA_025773905.1 Chitala chitala | reverse complement strand
AATTATATTATCAATGAAGTGACATTAATCTAGACATTATCTTGGATTGTTTTCATTTTAGGGGTACCTGTTGTTAGTTAATTATTTTCCCTTTTGTGTTGCTGTGAGGGGAAAAAAAAATAGCATCTTAACAACAAAAACAAAATTCCCACATAAAAATATGTAAAGCCACAATTTAACCAAAATATAATAGCCTGGCGTTCTGTTAAACAGTGACATTTACCACTAAATGCACACCATTTATGAAATGCACTTGCAAGCATTGTTTTCCATGGATCATTAATCCAATACGGACTTATTGTATTGTCTGGACATAGTATTTTATTGGGTGCATTTTGTGTATGTGTGTGTGTGTGTGTGCACTAATCAGAAGCAGTGGAAGCCCAGCTGGATCTGGGAAGAGCAATAACAGAGCACCCAGTACCATTCACAGGCAGTGACCACTGATGCCCAGAGCACCCAGTACCATTCACCCATTAACAGGCAGTGAGCACTGATACCCAGAGCACTAGTACCATTCACAAGCAGTGAGCACTGATACCGAGAGCACCCAGTACCATTCACAAGCAGTGAGCACTGATACCCAGAGCACCCAGTACCATTCACAAGCAGTGAGCACTGATACCCAGAGCACCCAGTGCCATTCACAAGCTATGAGCACTGATACCCAGAGCACCCAGTGTCATTCACAAGCAGTGAGCACTGATACCCAGAGCACTCAGTACCATTCACAAGCAGTGAGCACTGATACCCAGAGCACCAGTACCATTTACAGGCAGTGAGCACTGATACCCAGAGCACCCAGTACCATTCACAAGCAGTGAGCACTGATATCCAGAGCACCCAGTACTATTCACAAGCAGTGAGCACTGAATCCCAGAGCACCAGTACCATTTACAGGCAGCGAGCACTGATACCCAGAGCACCCAGTATCATTCACAAGCAGTGAGCACTGATACCCAGAGCACCCAGTACCATTCACCCATTCACAGGCAGTGAGCACTAATACCCAGAGCACCAGTACCATTAACAGGTAGCGAACACTGATACCCAGAGCACCCAGTACCATTCACAAGCAGTGAGCACTGATACCCAGAGCACCCAGTACCATTCACCCATTAACAGGCAGTGAGCACTGATAACCAGAGCACCAGTACCATTTACAGGCAGTGAGCACTGATACCCAGAGCACCCAGTACTATTCACAAGCAGTGAGCACTGAATCCCAGAGCACCAGTACCATTTACAGGCAGCGAGCACTGATACCCAGAGCACCCAGTATCATTCACAAGCAGTGAGCACTGATACCTAGAGCACCCAGTACCATTCACAAGCAGTGAGCACTGATACCCAGAGCACCAGTACTATTCACAGGCAGTGAGCACTGATATCCAGAGCACCCAGTACCATTCACCCACTCACAGGCAGTAGCACTGATACACAGACCATACAGTTCCTTTCTCCCATTCTAAGGCAGTAGGCACTGTTTTCTGTTCCAGTGATACAGACGACTGTAGAACAGCTACTGTGCTGTGTTCTCGGTGCTGCCGCGTGACCCTTCAGCTCCACTACGCCGCTCTTCACGAGGTTCACCGCACCTTCACTTGGTACCTGCCGCTGTCTACGTGACTCCTGTGTGCTCATCCATCCCCTGCTGCTGCTGCAACACTCTCTGCTGGCTTCTTTGCATCTTCACTGAAACACCATTTTCTGTCAGGTTTGTTGCACATCATCTTCCATCTTTAAGCAAATCAGGCAGTCTCTGCAGGTGCCACCAGCTTGCTTTGTTTATCAACATGCTTTTCATTGTGAGATCTTGTCCTTTTGCTTCTGTTTTGCATACATGATAAATATCAGCCTGCAGATTCTGAGTAGCTGTTGCAGTGTCACTGTGATGCTCATTACGAAGATCAAAAGAGATTCCTGACTCTCGACAGTGCCTCTACCCCCCGCTGGCAGTCCCCACGGAGTGGTTTGATCTTAGCCCATTCCCCCATCAGCTGTGGAAACCCTGAGTTATTCATGAGGACAGAGCAGCCTTCACACCAGAGCGCAATAAGCCCTCCACCTCAGAAGGGTCAGCCACCCCACAGGAGACGGTCTGAGCCTGAAGGTGACCGCAAGGAGTCACAGGTCACTGACGGGCGCAGTATGAGCTGTTCTAATGTAACTGTTAGAGATTAAACGTATAGGATATTTAGTCAAAGGTAACAGCGTTAGGAGCCACAGGGCTTGAGCTTAAAGTCGGGTCACTGAAAAATTATCCAGCTCCGTGTTGTGTATGCATGCAGGGTGTGGGCTGTGGATTCTGTGTTCAGAAGGGCCACAACATCCTAACGAATTACTCAGGGTTCCCTGAAAATGTCAAACTTAAAGACAACAAATTAACCAGTGGCAATGGAAATATGCAAATGCGCAAGGCGCTGATCTGCTTTTGCAGGTTTTAATTAAATACAAGCAGAGAACAACCATCGTTAGGTGCAGAAGCTTAGTTAAGACGTTGAAGTTTTATTTTCGGAGAGCGTACGCAGCATGCAGGTCGGTGTTTTGAGCTCGTTTTCACTTTTTTGTTCTATTTTTAGTAGCAGGATAAAAGGTTTGCTCTTTCTAGAGACATGTGAGGCAGGGCTGCAGGTGAGGAAATAAGACAGATGCAATAGGATTGGGGAAATTATTCTGTCACAGATGAGAAGGAAGTCTTAAATGTGTTTGTCACAGAAAATCCCTTCCTCTTCATAAGTATAAACCTGAGCAACCACCATCCCTTGAGAGAAGGGGAGCAATCTAGCAAAGGAAAAAAAAAAAGCTGTGTGCTTATGAAAGTCCAGACATTGCACCTTCATATATAATGTGGCATATTAAATCAACCACTGTAAATAAGTCTTCACAAAAATGCTTGAGGCAAAGATAAATATTCATTAAATGTGGCTCTGTAATTTGCCTTATTAGAATTCATCTTACACATTAATACAGAATTACAGGCTCTTTTTTTTTTTTTTTTAAGAAAACAGTGAAAAGGGAAGGAAATGTTTGGGATTTATTTCTCTGTTCAGTGTGTTTGGTGTTTTGCACATGCAGCGCTGATGAAAGCCTGTCTGGCTTTTGATTTCAGTGCTTCAAGGCAACCGAGTCACAATGGCACAATAGACAAGTAAGTCTAATTTATTTTCTCTTAAAATACAGTCAAACCAGCACGTAGCTCCGAAAATCACCACCTAACATCTAACACTTGGGAAATATTGTTCAGGTTTTTTTTTTTTGTACATTTTGCAAATTTATAGTGTTTGTGCCATTTAAGTAGGTTTCTGTGAGTGTTTGTGTAATTGTTCTGTTTGGGGTTATTGGCAGTGAACCATGCTAACTTATCGATCAGTGTATTTGTATTTCCATGTCAGTGTGTGTGCCCCTTCACAAAAGTGTAAATGCAGAATATATAGCTTTAAAGCTTATGCATTGGCATTTTAAAAAGCAAAATAGTACTACAAACTTTAGTATCCTGCTCGGCTATTCCTTACATTTTACAAAGGCCAAGTTTAGTAAGTTAACTTGGATATGGGGATGGATTACAAAAACCACATCAGCTGAGGGGCATTTCAGGATGCTATGAGATGTCAACACTCATTGGCTGTTTAGGTAGCCAATTCCAATATCCCAATGGGAAACTGAAGAGCTGTGGTGTTAGAGGAGGCTTGGTCATGTGACAGCTTACCAACCAATCACTGCTAAGTTGCATTACACTGATGACTTAATTAAAATGCTATTATAATAATACTATTGACCTCTGTGTAAATATTTTAATATTTTCAGTTTCTAATTAGTAGGAACCAATCAATAGGTCAAGCTGCCAAGTGAGTAACCCTTAACAGGCTGTACAGGAACCTTGGAGAATATTAAAACAGGTCCCAAAATGGTTTGATCACGCTTTATGCACCTGAATATAGAAGATCTGTTTCTGTTCAATTACGGTACCATATCCTTGGCAACTAAATCCTCAGTATGAGACCATTTGTTTAAAAACCAAAGAACTAAGTTATTTTAAGTTCTAAGCAACCTTCTGACAATTCTTTAAATTTTTTACTTTTTTCAGGCCCCATCCTGAGATGATATAACAAAAGCAGAATTTAAGATTTCCACTGAATGATGTGCTGGTTTCAGGGATTTTCTAAAACATTCAGTTTCTTTTGTAGATCTGGTAGGTAATTCCGTTGCATTTATTTGCATTCGTTTTGTCAGAAAAGCAGTGCTAGTGTCATATTTTATTTTTTATAAAAACATTAAGGGGTGCATATTTGGTACTTTGTGCTTTTTCAGCTAAAACAGAAATAAAGCAGCGTACCGGGAGCTTTGGTGATTAAAAATTATTCGGAGAGTGAGGGGTTTTCTTTGCAGTTGGAAAGCCAAACATGTGCGTGCGTTCGGCTGTGAAACGTGTGAGCCGCTGTGCATTGGTGTTCAGCAGACTCAGAGCAGAGATGACACGAACGCGGCTCCGCCTGTCAACGCTAACTAGATTTGCGGCCTCGCGCGTTTCAGCTCAGGTGACGTGCGGGCTCACCTTCCGTCTCGGAGCCGGCGCATCTGAGGGCTCTGCTTGCATTTTTAATGCAGGCAGCCTTTTTAAGTAAGGATTCTCTTTTGATTTGCATTTGGAGCCTGTACGGTAATCCTGCACACACGAGTGAGTCAAGTGGGCACCGAGGGGGGGGGGGCGGCATGCCCCTCACTACGCCATCTGTGTCGCGCTCGAATTGCACGGGCTCCGGGCAGTCTCCATGGGACATGCTGCTCGGTCTAACAACAGGCCTTACTTCACCCATCCTCCGGTCGACGGATCACCGGTTCGGCTTCTGCCCCTCGCAGGTTCCGAGCAGCCGCAGCGAACAGCCACGGGATTGGCTTGCCGTCCTATTGCTAGGCAACAGCAAAGGCTTTTCTGAACCTTCAGTAATAACAAGCTCCCTGGCTATACGGCTGCGCTCAGCAGACCTGCTGGCATTCAGCTCAATAATGCGCAATTAGTTCATCAGCCTTCCAACTGGAATGTCATCTATTGTCCACCATCCACAGACAGCCGTAAGCTAATTATTCGCGTCTGTCTGATGACACAAACTCTGCAGAGACAAATTTGTTCACTCTGCCGTTGGTGTGCGTATCCCTTTTGTTAGCTGTCTCTAATACTTTGTATGTCCTAGAAATACACCAGTCTACCTGCTTTTTTTTTTTTTTTTCGTTCAGCACATTAATTGGTTTCCTACAACACAGCACAAAATTGTAAGCTCCTGATCTTGACATATTTACATTTATTTACTTAGCAAACACTTGTCCAAACTGACTTCCAAACGAGTAGAAGTACACATGCATATTAAAAACAGGGTCAGACAGCATCTGAGAATCCAGCTAACAGGAAGTGGTGTGCTATAGCCAAGAGCGTACAAGATCCGTTAAGCAAGATAGAGTCTAAATCAACTAAAAAGGCAAAATGTTAAATTAGCAATAACACAAGAGATAAATAAACAGCATCTAAACACTGGAACAATAAAGAAGCAGAGCTGATGAAGATGAGGTTCAAGTGCTGAGGAGTTCCCTGCAGAGATGAGTCTTCAGCTGAATTTGGAACAGGGACAGAAACGATGAAGTCCTTGAAGCGAGGGGCAGCTCGTTCCACCATTGAAGCGCCAGGGATGAGAAGAAACTGGGTCTATTGTTCTTCAGCAGGAATATTATTGGAGCAAGCCTCCTTTAGTGTCCCAGTAGACTAATACCAATCTGATATAGAACCCACAACCTGCACTGAAAGTACCACTTCTGTGGCAACACCTGTGTCAGTCAAAATGGGGACCGTTTTCCAGTGTACTTTTCTTTTTTTTATATGATATAGGAACATTTAGGGTTGTGTGTTCTGTCCTAGTGTGTGAAGCTGGATACACCCTGTATAAAGTGCAAGCCAGAAACAGAGCACATGATCACTGAGGTATTTTAGAGTCCCTTGCCGACTTGCACATCAGGTCGATGTTCTTTAAGAGGAAAAAAAATGGAGCACATACAGGCCAGAAAAGTTCATTCAAACTCTCCAGAGACACACAGTAGTTACAATAGAGTTTGGACCCCCTTTACACCTGAGGTATTCACATTTAATACATAACCTATACAACATCATACTATGATACTATACTATATATATTAAAATTATATATTATTTAGTTATTTATTACAGTACTTTTAGTATCATTATTCAGACGAATAAATACTTCTCTAATAATCACTGATAGCAATTAATTGTTCCTCATATGCACAGAGGCCTCTTAACCTCACTTCATTAATTACACCTTTGAGCAAGGGAGTAATCCTTTTGTAAATTATGCTTATAATCCTTATTTCCATTTAGGAGATTTAATTTATGGCCTTCCCAATTAGTAAGAGAAAAAGGTTGCATGTACAGGATGGCAGAGTGCTTTTAAGCAGGACAGCAACACTGTCGCCAAGTCACCAGCATCTCCAGGCTTTCGTGTGGCAGCAGAGGCAAGGGTAAAAAAAACAAATTTTAATTTAATAACCAGGGAGCTGTCAGGGCTAGAAGTTTCTTATTATTTAATACCTTAAAATGATCTGGTAGGCGTCTGGAAGTCAGGTGGTCTTGGATTCACGTACCTTCTACACAGATGTTGACACAAAAGCAAAGCTCCAATTGTAATCTATTACATATTGTACAAGATTAACTTCTATTAATCACTGTGCAACAAAAACATAATCTCTTATGTACTTTACAATATCTGCAATATTAACGTACTCTGTATTAAGTACTGTATAATACTAAGATCTTGTATGTCCTTCCATGTTACCAGTCTTTTGTTTAGCACCTTGGGGAAACTAATGAAGACAAGTATGTAAAACTATTTAAACAGAAGGAATATCATTATTCCAGTATTTGATCTAAAACCATCCCAGTAATACTGATGTACCAGTTATTTTCACCATGTAATTGTGTTGCTTCCATAAAAGGATGTGAAATATTACTGTGCGCATACTTTTCATGGCCTAGGCAAGCTTGCTGGTGTCACCGTCAACGGAGCGATACCAGTGAATTTCCATCACGGGGTTGGTGTGAACGGCATGACTAGAGGAACAAAGCCATATTCCTGCAGAGATTCAGACTTTCCTTGACTCTGCACCGTGGAATGTGTGTGTCTCCGTGGCTACACTCAGACACATCTTGCTGCTTTTTCCATTTCCATGCTGTCCATGTGTGTTGGGAGCTCAGCCTCGAGTTCTCAGTGCTGCTTTGTGAGGGAGAGTTTTTTGACTGTCCCTGTACAGCCATTCAGAGGCAGTAAGATGAGAACATAATGAATGCCAGGGTGACGTGTCCCCCCCCCACCCCTTCAGCCACATGTCAGCTGCTTATAGTATTTCAGTTACATTCACTCTCATTCTATACCTTCATTGTCGTCAGTTAACATATATAAGTGGCATTTGTGTGCAGACGTGTGTGTGTGTGTCTGTCTGCAATAATGCATATACCGCACATACAAATGTGTATCTGTTTTATTAATTACTAATAATATCTATTATATAATAATCTAACTATTATAATATAACTATAATGTATATTTTTTTAATAATAATACACATGGTGCTGATGATAATATGTATGCAATGTATATGGGGATATGGAAGTCCCCCAGTTCGAATCCCGGCCCAGCTGCCAGGTGTGTCCCTGGAACAACACTCAGTGCTAGCTCCTCAGGCAATGAAAAATGGCTGCCCGCTGCTCCCCCCCAGGGGGATGGGTTAAATGCAGAAAACATTTTGTTGTGACCTATATGTGTAACGTGTATACGTACACAATGTCAATAAAAACTGATTATTATTATTATTATGACGATTATTATTATTAATAATAATAATCATATTTTATCATTATAGAGTATAGCTGCAAAAAAAAATCGCATAACAAGTATACAAAATAGTTAATACCATCTGTCTGAATTTATCATTAATTAGGTCAGAGGCAACAGCGTCACCCTTACACATGCTGTTTTCTTTCTATGCCATCTGAAATGTAAAGAATTGCGTTTTGCATAGTGCTAAACAAAGACGTAAAATCCTGGATTTCATGTCAGACTCCAATAATTTATTGCTTCTTAATTTCAAGCATCAGTCCCGCGCCACCGGTCCCCAGCCACTATTTCGCATTATACGGCCGTGATGAAACGCACCACTCACACGCAGATCTAAGCCTTTTCCACGAGATGCTGTTCAATGATTAATGCCTCTGTCTTCTGTCGTATTTCAGATCCGTTTAATCTCTGTGTACACAACAAAGGCACGATTCCATATCTGAAAATAAAGGAATGACTGTGCTGTTTGCTGACAGTGAAAGAGCTGTATATCGAACAACAGGAATCCATGGATATTTTTTCTTTTTTTTGGGGGGGGGGGTGTTAATTATTTCCTCTGGCAACAACAAAGGAGCATGATGACATTAGTAAGCACAAACAACACCACAAATTCATCTCCCAGCCATGAAGCTGGAAATCCAAGTCGTTACAGAACAGGATGGAAATGCATGTGTTCTCATAAGAGCTACCCAATCTGGCTGTCATGGTGAAGAGTGTAGCTGTGTTAATGGTTTCAACTAAGTTATCTGTTCAACCTAAATCATTAAGTGGCTTAGATGGTGGTACTGTGAGGACCACAGGTCTGATTGTGTCTCTTCCCCCTGGTCGTTGGAGTTTGCATGTCCTCCAAATGCTGGTGTGCCTCTCGTCCAGTTGTCCTGGTTACCTGCTTTATTTCAAAGACGCCTTTCAGGTAAATTGGTAACAGAATTGCCCCAATGTGTGACTGTTTTTTCTGTTTTGCTCCGGTTAGATCCCAGACTCCTTTGTAATTCCATGATTTGTGAAAATATGAATTAAAAGCATACCCTGTATGGTGAAGTTAGGAAATCTTATTCTATTAGCTAAAATGTATTTTAAATTTTTGCTACAAAGAACATAGTCCAAGCTTCTTATTTCACCTTATCAATGGTATTTGCTTTTGTAACTGCACATATAGTCATTAAATGGTAGAATGTATATACAGAAACTTCACTTTATTCGTGTAGGCTTTTCTTGCATTTTGCCACAAAACATAAAAAAAAAAACATTCTCCAGGTTTGGATTTTGTATCAGAAATTTTTATAATAATTTCAAATGAGGTGAAGTTATTCTACTGCCTTTATGAAATGCATGCTCTGCTCAAAGACAATTTCCCAAAGGAATAACTGGATGAAAAATCTGACAGGCAATGTTAACCAAAGTGGTGCAAGTTTTCTTTAAGGAAAAAGTTCTTGACATGAACTATAGAAGTATGAAGAAGATTTTTAGCAACTCTGACATTCATTGAGAAATACGTGGTCATGAACATTAATAGTATAATATAATTTTTTCATTTTACTTTTTCTTTTTTCAGATGAAGTTAGAAAATTGCAGGCAGGGTTTTGGAGATATTGATGAAACATTGATCTGAATTCTGAGGGGGTGGGGGGCATGGAATTGAAATTGGAGGCCATAGATAGTAAGCAGGGTTAAAAAGGGGGTACATATAGCTGGCAGGTGGATCAACACAAAACCTGAAAGCGCTTCTCCACAAAAGTAACATTAGAAAAATATTGAATTGGTAGTACACAGTAAAATTGTGCAGCTGAAGACTCATCTCTGCAGGGAACTCCTCAGCACTTGAACCTCATCTTCATCAGCTCTGCTTCTTTATTGTTCCAGTGTTTAGATGCTGTTATTGTTGATTTAACGTTAACGGTTGATTTGGATTATATCTTGCTTAACCGAATCTTGACAATAGGACAGCACTTCCTGTTAGCTGGATTCTCAGACGCTGTCTGACCCCGTTTTTAATATGCATGTATACTTTTACTCATTTGGAAGTTGGTTTGGACAAAGGCATCTACTAAATGAATGATTAAATGAATAAATAAAATAGTCAATAAATAAAGTCCCTATTTCCGATCAAAAAGATCAGATTGTGTTCAGTCTGTTGACATTTCTTTTTAAGTGCTTAAACGTTACTGTGCATTTTAATGTTAATGTTATGTGCATTTTAATTGTATTGAGAGCATGTAAATTATCTATGTATCAGTATATGATTTATGAACTGCATTTTAATTTATATGATTTAACAGTAAAATGTGTAACCAATATATTGACATATAAGTAGGAAACATTATAAATTGACAATGCAAATATAATGAGACTTGCAGTTTTCATATTTGTCGTATTCTATTTGAAAGTCATGATCGCAGACTCAGATGCTTAATTTAGTAACCTGTAAAGTTATATTCTAAAATATTGGTTCTGAAATTTCTGTGGGCCAAGACTCGTTAAACCAAGCCTACTTTCACTAATACAGTATGTGGCATCTTTGCATTACATGAAACTGCTAAATCAGAACAATAGGTGCTGGAGAATGAAGAGGTGAGATGGACTGCTACAGCTCAAACTTTATTGGTCCACAAAGACAATGGCCAATGAGAGGAATGGTTCATGATGGTAAAGTCAATGAAAGTGATGCTGCAGTGTTTTTTTTTTTTGATGCATGACTAGTGTTGGGTTTATACTACATAAAGTACTCTCAGATTTATTAGCTGTTGTGGAATGCTGGTGTTATTTGACCTCAGAGCATTTTAATGTATTGTGGCTGGATTGTTTTCCTGCTGTCAGGCAAACTCTGCCCAGGCTTTGAGCTGGTTCTTTTTCATAAACAGCTTCTTCCTTGACACCAGATCATACAGGTCAGTGTCAGCTTTTTGTGTATTGAATGACTTTCTCAGTCACTGACTTCTGCAGGTTACACAAAATGAATGCTGACCTCTTACTGGTTTCCCACAGAAGACTCCATTTTATTGGACTTTCTGATTAGAAACCTGGTCTTTCCTGGGAAGCCCATGATTGGCTTGTTTCTTGTACAAAATTTCAAATAGCAAGTTAACAAGTGTAATGCTTTAGAGCATGTAGGAACGGAGGCGAAAGCTGAATCTACCGTGCTGAAGGTTTTTATATGTAAAACAGAGAATACAGGGCAAACTAGGCGGGATATGTGGTCTGGTAGCTCAGTGGGTAGAACATCAGGCTGTGATGCAAAATTCTCCCAGTTTGAATTGCAGCCCAGTCACCAGGTGTGTCCCTGAGCAAAACACTGTGTGCTAGCTCCCTGAGCACTGCTCCCTCCAGGGGGATGGGTAAAACACAAAGGAAAAAATTCCTCATATGTCACCTACATATTTGGCTATAGAACATGAATCCCCTTCCCTCTTATACAATGGGACCAGCACTACAACAACTGGCAAAGGACTGAAATGAAGGGAGCGTATATAAAGAGATAAGGGTGGAAGACACAGCTGAAAGCACTGATGAAATTAACAAGGGGAGAACAGAATTAGGGAGCAAATGGAAATGAGAGAAGTAGTGACATCTGGTGGACACAGGGGATAGGACAGGTGCAGGGTGTTACAAGAAGATGTACATGTAATGTACAGACATTAATAACATTTAAAATGACTTTTCTAATAAGTACTGTATGTCCTTTGTGCTTACATCAGCTTTCTTGAAAGGGTCTTTCGTCAATATAATCATGCTTTTCCTTCACACCTACTGTCTGAGCAATACAACTGTATTATATCTTGTGATGACCACCTGATTACATCGGTATGCAGACATTCACAGATTACCAGGTTATTGATCCTCATTAAGGCATTTTTTTGCCTTTGAATGCTTCAGAATCAGAGCTAGGTTATCCACAAGTCTATATAGCCTCAATCCAAGGAGACTGGGCTCATGACAACCAAGCAAAAGTGATTTAAAATTATTTCCAAACATATTGCTTGTCTAGTCATAATGGTGCCCTGAAAACCCTATTAATTTTGTCTGCCAGTGAGAACAAAAAGATATTTAGTAAGACACATCACACCCCTTCAAAATAGCAGTGGCACAGGAAGTATTGATTCTCTGTAACCATATTGCATCAGAGCAGTTGTTGGCATTCAGGGCTCTAGTCATGGCTTAATCCAACCTAGTGAGACTAGCGATTAATTGTTAGCTTGAAATTTTAGTCACTGTCCTTTTTCCATCTTATTTCTTTATAGAAATGTACAGAATGGGGTAAAATATTACTGATAACATGTAATATAACCTGTGGTGGATTGGCGCCCCGCCCTGGGTGTCCCCTGCCCTGCGCCCTGTGTGCTCTGGGATGGGCTCCAGGCTTCCCTGCGACCCTCACCAGGAATAAGCGGTTAAGATAATGGATGGATGGATGGATGTAATATAACTAATAAAATAGAGGTCTGATTAACTTCACCAGATACTGTACATGTATCGTTTGATAATTTCTAAAGATGCATAATGGAGCCAGATGTAAAACAGAAATCCTACAGAGTCTCTGGGAAGGCAGATGTGTGATTTGTAATATTTGTATGTGTTTTGCATATAGCAACACTGTTTGTCATTCAAGCGGTGGATTGAGAAAGCGACAAATGATGAAACATAAAAAGGAATTTTCTTTCTTGCGGCATTAAGAGTATGTCAGTTAACAGTTCTTTCCATAAATAGAATAGTAAAAATATTACATTTTTAAGCTCTTGTACTAAAATGCTACATATATACACATAGATGTTGGACAAGATAAGATACCTATTGTGTCAAATAATATGAATTATAATTGGTTGATGAACACAATTCTCTCTGTAGGACAGGTGTTGCCATTTCTTATAAGAAATGTAGCAGTTTGCTTTTAGTAAGTCTAGGGTTGCGCGCGCGCGTGCGTGTGTGTGTGTGTGTGTGTGTAAGTAACAGGAATAACCCTGGTAAGGCACGAACCTGCTCAGTCAAGCCTGCTCAGTGTTAC
>JABJVR010006018.1:0-12898 GCA_025773905.1 Chitala chitala | reverse complement strand
TAAAGGCATATCATTATATCTGTCTACATGCCAGGAAATCAGCTGTACACGAGGCACGAGGATTAGAAGAATTACATTCTGTTAAAATGTGTGTGTGTGTGTGTGTGTGTGTGTGTGTGTGTGTGTGTGGGAGGAAGGGAGGGAGGGACAGCAAAGCAGTACTCTAATACCTGTGTGTCGGGAATTACAAGCAAAATGTCTCCGTCCTCCATTGAGGACTCCTGGCACAAGGTGGGAGAATAACATGAAAGGCGATTGTGTGTGACGATGACTTCGTCTGGCGTTATTAATTGAGAATGTCGAGAGAGCGTGAAGGTGTGAGGAATGCAAAGCAGCTGAGGATGTAGGGAAACTAACTCCTCCTGGCGGAGTCTGCCTCGCAAACTCAAGCAGAACTCTAATTAAACCTGGGGGAATGAAGAGAGGGAATGTTCTGTGAAACACTGCAAGCCCACTATTTCCTCTGTCTGCCCTCAAGACTAGGGCATTCCACACTGTTTGAAGAGGTTAAAAAACACACATAACATATCCTTTCAAAATGGTCAGTGGTTTTTTAACCAAAGGTTTCAGAGTTTCCTAAATCCCTTATACTAATTTGAGTCTATTTTAATTTGAGTCCCACAGTAGAAGGGACTTTTGTTCCGAATGTATCCAATATGTTTCAAGGCTAATCACCAAAATGTTCACAAAATTCATGACTGCAAAGCTACTCGGAAGATTTGACTGCGGAAGCTAATCCCTCCTCCACTATTGTGTTTAGTGAAGTATATTAAAGCCACCATTGGTCCTGTCCAAGGCCCAATCCTATCGAATGGGAGCTGGTGAACCAGGGTATTGAGGTTCTGTACTGTAGGTATACAGGTCTGCAGCACAAACAGCAGAAAATGCTAGATTTATGCACTGTGGGGAAAAATATATCCTTGAATACTTGTTTTATGATGTTTGGCCTGAGGACTGAGTAATAGGACATACAGGAGTTGCATGTCTTCCTGCAAAATTAACAACAGATACAAAGGACCAAGAACCTCCAGCTCACTTTTCCAGCCTATTTCAACATCATCCATTTGGCCAGGGCCATGCTGATGTACTAAGAAAGAACAAAAAACTACTTCTGAATGACAAATAAGTTCAATCAGTTGGACCAAGACTGGCCTTGTCACCATGGAGGTGTGTCTGTAGCCATTATTGTGATGCTACTGGGACATGAATGTTGTCCTTCTTGAGCAATCTAGAAGATGGTTAGAAGATTTAAAATTCTGGATACAAGAATGATCAGTCCATAAATTCTTAAAAAGCAAAAATCATGGTCTTGAAACTAGTTTATTTAATGTGTCTGCTATGTGATTAATATAATTGGGTTCACACCAGGGTAAAATATGTACTTCTATAGTAAAGCCAACTGTTATAAAGTATAATATTTAATAACCTTATTGAGGCCATCTGGAGAGCTAGGGCCATCTTATGCTAAGCAGTGATGTCCTCTATTTTGAACAGGCATGTTCAGCATCAGTTAGTGAGGTCATCTTAGCAGACACCTTAACAGCTTGTTGAGAAGCAAGGCAGGTGTGCCCTTGTTCAAACTAAAATAGGTAAAGGATTACTAGACAGCAGTAGATTTTGTTGTTTTGATTTTTTGTTGCCCATGTGCAGTTATAAACCTTGGACGTTTCAGTCAGTTACTAAAACTTGCAAACAGCTAAACATATACATTACCATTTTACATGTATTAACCTGGTTGCTGTATGGAATATATGGAATGTATGGAATTCTGTTCTTTCCATATGACAAAACATACCAAATTCAGAACAGTACTCTTAAAATAATGGATTAGACAATTTGTTAATGAGTTATTTGAATGAAAATTGTATTTTCTATGTAATGTAAATAAATTAAGTATTTTAGAACCACGGGAAAGTGAGTGTGTATAGATTGTGTAAACCAGCCATTATAGGCAGGGGCAACAGAAATTTGAAGTTTGGGGGGAGAAGGCAAGTGAAAACCTAAAAGCTGAGCTGGGACATGCAACAGAAAATCTTCCATTTGCAAATATTAAGATTTTAGCACAAAACTATTAAGATGGAATCTTGTGTTAATATAATAGCAACTGTATTTGTCTATGCTTTCCCGTATCACAGCAGACGTGGTAGACTAGTGGGAGGTTTTGCTGTCTAATTAGTCTGCGATACATGAATGTACTGTATACATCTTAATTAAAACATCACAGACACAGAGACCTTCCGCTAGGGATACCTTTCTGTACAATGTTTTTTTTTCCTTTTTCATTCTAAGAAAGGAAAACCAGCCTTTATTTCAATCGGATTTATTAGAAGTCAGCATGATATCATTATGGAGCTCTGACTCCTAAGGTTCAACGGAGAAGGCAGAGGCTTGGAAAAAAAAGAAAGGAAAACACGTGGATGTGTGATCTCACTGGCAATTCGTAGCCTACACGCCGGCGGTAATGAGACAACCCTCATAGTGAGGATGACACTCTGCTCGCACCGATCAGGGAAGTTTGCTCGCTAGCGAACAGAAATAAAGTGTTTGCACAAGCGTGTCTGACAGAAGAATGAGAGACTTTTCTATTTATTGAGATTTCGAAAGGGGGAGGGGGTGAGAGGTGCGCTTTATGTTCTTTTTAATCTTGATTCTTTGCTAGAATCCCTAAATCACACAGATTCGCTTCTACGTGCAGTTTGTCATTCAGGTCAACCTGCCCTTTTCGTTTAGAACTGCGCAGTACAGCTCTCTGCCACTGGTTTTTGTCTGCCACACCGCTGCCGCGGCATGTTCTGTGCGATACAGGGCTGTCGCTGTTAAAAACGGCACCCATATATTCAGTCGTGACTTTCTATGATCGTTGCATTAAAATGCTGCGCATATCTTCGGTATAACAGCGTGCATTCATTCTTGCAGACGGCAATCACTGAGTTAAGATTTGACATCCAGTCGTCGTTTTTATGAGCCCTTGACAATACTATGGGCAAAACTCATTTTGAAACCGTCAATTTCGTCGCATGCGGTCAATAACGCTACTGACTTTATCAAATCCCTGAAGTATTAGAAGTATAACATACATGAATGACTCAGTGTACGTTAGCGGAAGGATGTTGAAATTAAAAGGAAATATGTTCAAATTAAAAGTTTTTTTTCTGCTATAATGACCTTCGAGCATAACAACTTAGAATTTTCCGATTGATAAGTTATTTTACAAAATATTTTGAGTCGTTTCCTTATTATGTTTTCTTAATTTGATGGAGGGAATAAGAAAACAATGAAAATGTCCTTGTAAAATGTTATTTTTTTCTATGCAATGGCAAAAACATATTGACGAAGAAATGTGAGGTATGACAAAGCATGCAGTTAACTTTTACGTGGTTTGTTTTGCTGTCTCTAAGGGGCATTGCAAGGCCCTGTCATTCATAATCTAGGAAAATAGTTCTTCTATCTCAGTAATTAAAGACCTGAACCGTTTAAACTAATAAGCGTGATTAATCAATGAAAAGCACATCTAAAAAAGATTACGTTTAACCACCTAAATGGGAGCGAGGTCTCTAAATGTGACCTCAAGTTTAATTCTTAGATCTGAAGATAATTTCTGTGGTAATGAATTGACTTGAAAGTACACTCTTTTCAGCAACTGCAACAATGAGATATGCAAGATTGGAGTTTCAGTTCTTTTAAACCGGGTTTTAGCGTTTAGCACAAACGTTATTGTGTCGCACTGAAAGGCGATGTCACAGGTGGAACATACACGCGTTAAAACTCTCTGTTCCGTGGGCGGAGAAATTGTGCATTAAATTATCAAGACAAATGGCACAACGTAAACCTCATAAACACGCTTAATTGTTTGTATTGTTTGCAGTCCTTTTGTTTTGAAATAATCAGCAGACCGTGCTGCAGTAGTTCTTATGCATCCTGATAATCTTTCAGGGGGAATCTTTTGAACTGAAAGCGCTTTACAATCGCTAATTGTAAGTCACATTCATTTATACTTTATCCCTCATTCCTCTTTCCTTACATTTTAACCTCTTAAAAAAATGCACAAATTTATTTTCAGACTGTCATAAGCAGTTATTATGTAGGTTACAGATTATGCTGTTCAATAAAAAGATTACACTTTCATCTATATCTGTGTTTCAACTGCCATAACTGAGTGCGTATATATATATATATATATATATATACTTAATGTGTGTGTACAGTATAGTAAACAAGAAAGCAAATTTAATTACCTGTCAATCAAGATGGTCAATTATGAAAACCCAGATGAGACACAATTATATTTCATGTCCTAATTATGTATTATTGCACTTAAAACATGCTAATTAGAAAGTTGAGTGAAAAAGCAAAAATGAGAACAGAGGTGAAGCAGGATTGAGAGGTGATGAACAAAACTGCACTACAGCTGAGATTCTATGCACCAGGACTTTACAGAGGCATGAAATTGCATATAATAAGTCTTTATACAAAAGTGCCCAACTAAGACCCCATAGAAAACTAATAACTGGGTATGAAATCTGACATAATTAATTGTGATATCTTACAAAATAATTTCAGTTGAGCCATAATGAATTTTTTTAAATAGTCAAATGTATGTACATAATATACAGAATATTAGCATTTTCTACAGTTTTGTTTTTTTTATTTTATTTATTTATTTATTTTAATTTGCTTACCTTAAAACATTTGCTTTACCTTAAAAAGAAACTTCAATTATTACTCTGTATGCAGAGACAAGAATGTGCAAATAGGCACCACCAACATCTCCATGCCAAGTGATGGTTCTTCAAACTGTATGGGCCTGCTTACTGCACACACCCCCACGTGGATGCCTTCCCAATAACGCACTAAGCCAATCAGAGTGTGATATGTTCTGTATGGGCCTGCTTACTGCACACACCCCCACGTGGACACCTTCCCAATAGCTCACTAAGCCGATCAGAGTGTGAGATGTTCTGTGGAACTGGGCGTGAGCACCGTGGATTGACTCTAGTAAATACAGGCCTCTCACTGGCGTTCAGTAAAGGCCTTCTTGCTACCTACTTGTTACCAGTGAGCAAAGCAGTCACTGCTCTACAGGGAAGAAGGGACTTTTCAGCTTTCAGCCACAGTCATCGAATAATCTATAAACCTTTAAATACTGAACATATTTGCCTGTAAAAAAAAAGTGTTTTCACTCTTTTACAGTCACAGGCCAGGGAATATTGGCTTGTATTTGGGCATTTTTCAGATGTGATGAATGGGTGTAGAGTGAGCCAGTTCTGTGCCTGAGACTCATATGTGTGTTATGTAGTAGGATTTTCTTGGTGACATCTTTGAGGTTATTGCACAGCCAACAAATGGGTCCATTATTGCTTTATTGCTACTGACAAAGCTATCTTTTCTCTTTATTTCTGGTGAGTGAAAAATATCAAAAATATCTCTTCTCTCACTCCCGTTTCAAAACAAATACACAAAATTGTCCAACAGACACAGGTTATGTAATCTAATTTGACATGATACCATATAGTTTTTTTTTAAACTAAACCATTACTACAAATAGCAACAGATATAACTTTATATTTGTCATTTATGTCTTTATATAGTTTAAATGGTGACTTTTCATGGTGATGTAGACAGCACTAAATACAAATATTGGCATTCCAAATGAAGTCAATAGTATGTCACTGGAGGGGATTTTCACCAAGTAAAAAACATAGTAATACATAGTGGTTCTGTTGAAAGCTGTGTGCATCTGTAAGAGAGATTGAGACGGTGCAGTGTTTTGGTGTGTTTGCCTCAGATGGCATCCTCAGTGTACCCATTGCCAGGTCTTCAGGAGGTTTGGCAGTGGTTCCTAGAGCATTCTGCCAGGCCACTTGCTGTGGCAACAGTAGCGACCATGTCTCATATTCTAGGCTTAGATCGACAGCCATTTGTGAGGTGCACTCATAAAGACCTCAAGCTGCTTCTCAACAGTCAGAGCTTAAATGACCCAGAGGAGCCCCACCAATCACCAGCTGTGATAGGGAAGTTTGTTCAGTTTTGGTTGCACCCTCAGTCTTGATTTCGTCACGGGTTTGTGGAACACTCATGTCATATTCTGGGGTTTGGGACACTTTCGCACACTCTCTTGAGATCTGGCGACTTTACTCTGCACATTATCTGTTTGGGCAAAAGCTGTGATGGTAGGCCAACAGCAGACTTTTCACTCCCTTAAATCCCTTCAGTTTCTCTATCTGCAGTAATCTGCATATAAACAATGTACTCATTTTTATTTGTGTATTTGGTGTAGTTGCTTTCCTTGGTGTCTTCACAGACATGTAGACTTTGTTGTTCTACATCTCGATACTGTTCCCTCGGCCTCCTCCTAACTCTCCTGTGCTGTGCCATTCTCTCCTCTCTTGTGAGTTTAAATTGGTTTAGTTTTCCTGTTTTGCTCTGAAAAAACTCATTCAAGTTCTGTTGTCATTCCAAACTGTTTTTAACTCTATAACACTTTTCTCCCTCTTTTTTAATACCTTAATAAAATTATGTAATTATGCAGATGAGAGACTAAAATACTGAAGGCATTCAACAGTTGCATTTAAAGCAGCAGCTAACTGTGGAAGTACAGAAATGAAGACATTAGACATTGGTACTGAAAGACGACAACTACAACATCAAGTCATCAAAATTTTATTCAGTCACATTCTGACAGTTTTAAGGTGTTGTTTCCACAGAATTCAGCTGATTTTCCAATTAGGGGGTTAGAGTGAACGTAACGTCAACGTACTGCAACAAATATTATGTTCTTGTAGTAAGAGGACTTTATGAGACAAAGTTGACAGTTACCTATTTGGCTTTGAAATATAAGAGCATGAAATGACTACAAGGAATCAAAAACATTCAGCAAGTCAGACCAGAAGAAATCAACGGGAAAGCTTTCAAGAAGCTGTGTTTTAAGTGTCAGTCCACCATATACAGGTGTACTTATATAATCAAAATACGTGTCAAAATACTGAAGCGTGCAAAAAGACGTCTAAAGAAAATGACAGTATTTTTCAAATTTGAAAGCTTTTGCATAAATAAAAAAGCGAAAAAGACTAGCACATAAAAACAATCTTGTGTGTTGAAACTGTGTTTACATATTACTGAACGACACTGTTAGAAAAATGAAAAGAAAGACTTTAATGTATTTCACTTTGTGTTCGAATACAGTGCATTCCAGATCAGCTTTTCACTTGCGTTTGTCTCAGAACACAGTGAGGTCAGATTCACAGTATTTGTCATCACAAATTCATTTTGAATGTCATGCAGCTATACGTTAAGTAACCCAGTTGTACCCTGTTATTGCGCTTCCGAATTTCTCACCGACATTTTTGTTTTCTTGCCGTTGAATCTAGGCTTTTAACCAGCGCAATACGTATGGCGATGCTGTTAAACGGTCACAGCGGTTAATGGCACTGCGCAGGCAGACGCATGCCATTCAAGCAGAGTGCCACCTACCAGAGCAACGTGTAAGCAGCGCAGACGAGCGCAGTCACCTCTCATTAGGCACGGCGGAGCCGACGCTGCTCTCCGCGCAGTTAAACAGTAGGAAAGATTAGGCAGTCAGGCTGCGGTTGTGCCTGACTGTCTATGCTGTTTTAGCACGGTGAGCACACAGAGAGTGACTGATCACAGCCGCTCATGAGCTTCATTATGCACGAGTTTCCACCTCAAATGATGTCAGACTCTTATATTATTACCACAATGGCTAGCACACTGAGTGTGTGTGTGTGTGTGTGTGTGTGTGTGTCCGTGCGTGTGTCAAGGCATAATTTCCTATTTTTTCACGCATAATGGCATGCTGTTCGAAAGATTTTTTTGCTGCTGCAAGCAGTTATTGTTTCTGTCTCCAACAGCATGTGCAGAAGAAAGAAGGGTTTGAAATGTAGGTACCTACAAAAGGAAAGTTTGCTATCTCATTTATGGCCAGTGTGCTCGGCCTGCCGTGTTGTTTGTGCATTAGAGAAATGCCGTCGTGCATTTTCCTTGGCAATTAATTTTGAAAACAGCCCCATTTAATTTCTAACAATGGCAACAAACCCTGACACGCAGTTTGAGAAAACATAAAAACCTTTCAAGAGAGCTGCTCAAAGTAAATACTTGGGGAATGCAGGAAATGGCTCTTTTTAAAGATGTAAACTGTCTATTTAGTAGAAGAGTGAGAAATTTTTCACTGTTCATTTTCCTCATTTTAAAACAATGGTCATTCCAAAGAAAACTGGGCACAGGTTTTTTTTATCCATTCAGGAACAATGGCTGAGATGTAGAAAAAGTCAAAATGCCATGCCAAGATATTCTCTTCCTCTGGAACAATGGTTTACCAAGAGCAGTCAAAGGAAGACTCAGATAGCATCTGAGGGTGAGGATGGTCATAGACAGCCATGCTTATTCCATCTCCTCATTCTCTGTTATCTGTGATCTCTTTCACTCCAATAAGAAAAAAAAAAGAAATCAATGAAGCCTTTTAGCTGAATTCTCATTGTAACCTCCAAATTTTTGCATTTGGTAGGTTGAGCCCCAAGGCTGAACCTGAGTATTGATTTTTTTGTTCCTTTGTTTGAATACCTACTTTAAATAATGGTTAGCACTGACAGTGCGCTGTATTGTCTCATTGCTCTGGTGTGGCACCTGTTAAAAAGAGAGATCAAACCACATTGTCTGAACACAACAGAGCAAGAGATCCAAGCAGGTATATTAGATTTTTCCATTGTTGGAATGTGGCAAGGAGACAGCAGGTCTTAGAAAATCAGGAAATCTATGTTCAGTGTCCTGCTAGTCTTGTTTATCAGCAGTTAGAAAAGTCAATATGGAGCAAAATTAGGAATGTCACAATGGATAGGATTATTCACCTGTTTTTCATCCCTCATATCATGCCATTTTTTGTGCAGTCTTTCCAATGTTTCTATAATTATATGTTTCAGTAAAAATGTATTGAATAGTTGCCTTCGAGCTCCCAAGATGTTTTGACCACTGCTTTCCAGTCAATTAGTGAACAGTTAAAATGTTTTTCTTGATGCCTTACATTCTTAAACCACCACTAATTTCCTCTGTACAACACAGCTAAAAAATCCAGATTTTCCACATTTTCACCTTCAGGATAACACTGGAAAAATTGGAGTAAAATCCCTGGAAAATGCAAGGCAAGCAAATGGCTGCCACTTCAAAGTAGCGCCGGCAGATTTCTGGCATAGAGCTGCCTTTGTACAGAAGACCTCTGCATTCCAGTGAGCCTAACCAAACACGGACACTTATTTACTGCTTCTACCCTCTCCACACACATGACACTCATGGTTATTTACATATTCATTCTCTCTGTAGATTCCCTTTCCTTTAACCCTCCACTTGGTAACCTGTTACTGCTGATGGTTTCATATTGGCAAAAGCATGGAATTTTATTCAATAATAGCCACTACTTTTATCCCTTTTCAAAATGCTGCAAAGAATTAGAGCCTTCCTCTACTGTGCTCATTCAAAGGCCATTTCACATTTTAAGGATGTTTCATATAATCATCCAGCACACAGGAAACAAAACACAAAACGCAGAGAATTAAGGGATGTTTTGCCCGCAGTAGGAGAGTGTCAGTGCTGCCAAGCCTCTTCCTCAGTATATTTTAGGACAAAGTATGGTGATGGGCCATAAAATGTTCAGAATAGGACAATGCTCAAGAGTTTATGAGTGCTTTTCTGAGGCACTTTACAGTGTTTATACTTCAGTTGTTTTCCTAAGGTTCAGGAGGCAGAAGGAAGGCAACATGTTTTTCAGGCTTTTCTGCGTGTTTCACGTCAGCGTCAGAAGACTGGGTGGAAGACCCACACAGCATTTTGTTTGAGGCATTTGTGGTATGCTACAATGAGTCAGTTTCATCTTTGATAATTATTTTGGCTTGTCAGTTGTGGGGATTAAATTTACAGTCGTGAGTTTCAGCCAGTGGGGATAAGGCATGATTTTCAGCCAGCACTCGTGACTGTAGGATATTCTCTGTTGTGCCAGAGAACAACTTGTGACCCAGTACAAGGCAGACCTGCTGTGAAAACATGCAATACCTAAGGATTTATGCATTCAAAACAGAGGAGTGTGTGTGTGTGTGTGTGTGTGTGTGTGTGTGTGCGTGCGTGCGTGTTCGCGTGCACACGCATGTGTCTGTGCAGGTTGTCTTATTGCTCTGTCATTTGTAGCGTTAAGTATTAAAAAGCAGATACAGACACCCGCAAACAACCTATTAAATCCAAATAGCTTGAAGAATGGAGGGTATTGAGAATGGTGGCATGCAGAGTTAAAGAACAGACAACAAGGAAAGATAGAAAATTGAAAATTACAAGAGGAGACTCAGTGAAAAAATTATGGAATACGTTAGCGTCTCAGTAACACATAATACAGTAATATATTTCTAGGCCCTAACAATTTTTTTCTTGGTTGCAACAGTCAGTGGTATTGGATGAGATACTTTAGGTTGCCTTGACAGTTACGATATGCCTGTTTAACTACTTCAATCTTCAAGGTAAACCCATGAGCAGAGCAGTAAGGAGCACACGTAGCCACTGCTGTCCTCTTTGTCCAGCTGCGTCTTTACAAAGACAGATGCGCGTTGAACAGCCCACGTGTACTTCAGCTGTTTTAAACCATGCTTTCCCAAAAAATGGAGCATGGGAGTCTTATAAAACTTTTCAACTGAAATTGAGGTTATTGATTTTAATAAAGTCAGTATTACAGTTAAAAAGTTTTGGTGTCCCCTTAAATACTCTAACAGACCTTTGCCTGTTCTTGAGCCTCAGATCACTTGTGATTGACAGGCCGAATGACAGTTGCCAGGACAGAGGGCTTTTGCACAGGGTAGAAAAAGAACAGCAACAATTATTAATTCATATCGTATAATATCAGTGGGCTGTTAGACACAAAACCAGTTTTTTTTTTTTTTAGATTTAGCAATTGTATACCTATAAATGTTTCAGAGAAATGCCACTCTCTGAGTGAATGCTTCAGTTAACTGGGGTAAATCCACTTGCCAGTGGTGTTTTGTTTTTTGTGATTTGCTCAGGTCAGTGGTTCTGGCTGCAAATAGTTGTATTCTGAGCATGAAATGAACAGATGTCACAATGCCCCCTCTCTCTACCTCAGGGAAGAAAGATAGTGGACCTTCTCACTATTAAATATGAATGACACTGGTGAGCGATCACTTGAACTGCCACTTACAAATAACAGTCATTGTGACAGTTGACAGAGTTCGTTGCCGTAAGCTGTGCTTATGCACCTCCGCTTTCGTGCTAAACAGACAAGCTTTGTTAAAGGAATCCCACTGACAAAGGACATCTCGACGAAATCCATATCGTAATCACGCACATGTCAGATGCTGCTCATCTGTTTTCCTCACAAAATTAATGACTCTGGTGACTTGAGAAAACAAGTTTCAGAATCTACTGCGTGTGGGATGACTTTGCCCTTTCGATTATAAACTTTTTAATTCACAATCAGTTCTTTACTGAGGCACCTCAAACATCAATCAACATTTATTTATATAGCACTTTATAACAACTAAAAATTGACCAAAGTGCTTTACAGATCAGATAAAATAAGGCAAACAGTAAGAAGTATAAGAAATAAATAAAAAGCAAGAACATCATTTACATCAAGCCGACAGAAACAGAAAACCAAAGGAGATTGTTACAAAGCAAGACAGATGTAACATGTCAGCTCACTACTGGGTACTAAAAGCCAGTGTAAATAAACAAGTTTTTACTTTTGATTTAAAACAGGCCAAATCAGTAGCAGATCGAATGTCACAGGGTAGAGAATTCCACAGTTTTGTAGCAGCAACAGAAAACAGTTTGCACCTTGACCTAGGAACTTCAAGAAGAATTTGACCAGACGATCGAAGTTCTTTGCCATGATTGCGGGGAATTAACAGATCTGTTACATAGAGTGGGGCCAGGCCATTGAGAGCCTTGAAAACAAACATTAAAATTTTAAAATCAATTCTGAAATTCACTGGTAGCCAGTGGAGGGAACAGACGATGGGAGTTATGTGCTCATGTTTGGAGGTGTTGGTTTGGAGATGAACAGCAGCATTCGGTACCAGTTGTAGGCGACAGAAGGAGGACTGACTGACACCTATGTAAAGTGCATTGCAGTAATCAAGCCTGGAACTGATAAAGGCATGAATCGCCTTTTCAAGGTCACTGCGGGAGAGAAAAGGCTTCGCTTTAGCCAGAAGGTAAAGCTGGAAAAAGCTCGCTTTGACTACAGTATTAATGTTTGTCAAATTTTAAAATGCTGTCAAATATAACCATCAGATTTTTAACAGCTGGTTTCAAGTGAGTTAAGAACCCCCAAATTTGGGTCTGATCTTCCTGGAACAGCTGGAGCTCCAAACATAATGCACTCAGTTTTACTTTCATTCCAGTGAAGAAACTTTTGTGACAGCCATAGTTTGATGTCATTCAGACAATCAGACGATGGCTGGAGTGCAGTGCTCACATTTGGCATCAGGGGGAGATAGATTTGAACATCATCAGCATCGCAGTGGAAGGAGAGATTGTACCATTTAAATATTGACCCCAGTGGAAGTATATACAATGAAAAGAACAGAGGGCCAAGAATAGAACGCTGTGGCACCCCACAGGAGAGAGAAGCACTGGAGGAGGAGAGATCGCCAATCGTGACAGAGAAACTTCTATTAGCTAAGTATGACTGGAACCATTTAAGGGCAGTACCCTGGATACCTACCCTCTGAGCTAAGTGTGAGAGGAGTACTGCATGCAAACATGTCAGACATCTGAGGCCATTATAGAAATTTCAATAGCCATCCCATTTAAAATAGAATAGAATAGAATAGAATTCAACTTTATTGTCATTACACATGTATAGATACAGGGTAACGAAATACAGTTT
>JABJVR010006017.1:0-12899 GCA_025773905.1 Chitala chitala | reverse complement strand
ATTAAAAAAAAAAAAAAAATAGGAAAAAAAAACACAAAACTCAATAGATTTGCAGAATTTATAAATGGTTAAAAAAAAAAAAAAAAAAAAAAAAAGTTCATAGACTGCTGCCTGAAGATCAGACAAAACAAATCAATCCAGAGCTCCTCCCAGGCAGACTGAGGGGAATTTAGGTAGAACACGACTATGTAAAACAAAGGCAGCTTTGCTGATGAAACGGCACCTGCAGTAACAGGAACAGCGAGAGCCATCGCTCCCGCTTGGATGGCGGTTTTAATTGCGAGTCGGCAGCTCACTGCACGCGGCTCGGCACTGAGGCCTTCCGCGCGTACATAGATGAGCGCAATGAACAGGGCAGAAGTGAGTCCATCTGGGGAGTTAATGCTGGACAAACACATTTGCATTCTGATAGAAGATAAGATTATCTAATAGGGCTAACACATTTCCACTAAAGCGTGTTTGTTTACGTGCAGCAATAGAACACCGCCTTAAGGGGATTACACTGTTTATCTTTAAAAATAGCACTTACGATGCCAAAAAAGGCTTCTAACTGGACTAAAATTAACTGGAAGAATGAATGGAAATTGCTTCATGATACACAAGTTGAATTTCCATCCTGTTTATTATTGAACAACTGCGAGTTAATTTGGTTGTCAGAAACCTTAAATATTTTATCAACCAGGTGATCTGCAGGCACAGAAAAGTACAAATTCTTAATTAAGTAACTTAAAGTATGTAAACGAACAGAGAAAAACATAGTATTTCATTTTTTTCCGAATAGTACTTTAACTTAAAAAACAAACACTTAAACATTCTTGTTGAATTAATATAACCTAATTTTCTGTCTATATAGCTGAGCGGGAATTTGGTTTACATATGATCTTGGCCATCCATCGATGAAAAATTGTGGAAAATATTGGCTTTATAAGCCCAAACTTTGAACGCGCACAAAGTTGCACATTAGCTGAATACCTGTGTCCTGTCTAGCTCCTCCTCAGTGCTTCGTTGATGATGGTGAAGCATGTGACCAAGAGGGTAAGAAAGCAGGTTAACTGCCACATGAATACTGTGTTTCTGTTGTTCCTCCATGTTACCTGCAGCATATCACCACCCCTTTCTAAATACTTACCTGCAGCAGGTGCCCACTGCCTTTTGGTTAATCAAAATCATTATTAACTTTAGCTACTTTATGATGATAAGTATGAATGCCTATATCCAATGTTGTTTCTGCAAAATATTAGCCACACACCCACTTTATCAAAAGGCCAATGAAAAGATATTGAAAACTAAAGTTAAGCAACATAAGAGTTCTCATTTCACATTCAAAAAACAATTTAACATTTTAGATTACTGCATGGTTACTGCCCTAGACCTCACACATATTTTGTCAGGCTAGGGTTGGGAAGGGTTAAATGCAACATTCAGGCATTAGAACGACCACGGCAAAGACAGAGACGGGCAGAGGAGCAGGCATCGCAGTCTAAGTTTGTTTCTGTGTCCCGAGTAGCAATGAGGAAGGAAACCAGAGTCTCAGGATAAATCACTTAAAGTCCCAACTGGCTTAAAGTAGAAGGTAGATAATCGTGACAAGACATGAAAGGAAAACGTAACGGCAAGCTCCAAGGATACCGTACTGAGCTCTACCTGAAACATGAAAAAGACAGACCTGTGGTTATTGGGTAGTTAACCCAGGAGACGGGGGGGCTTAAATTGTTAAAACTGTTCAAAGAGAACAACTTCAAGAACCTTCTCCAAGTAGAAAGCAGTACCGCACCTAGACCAGGAGCTTTAGGAGCTGTTAAGCAGTGGTCTATTTATGTTGCTTTTCTTACTAAATGTCTGTAAAAGGAATAAATTAGCAGATACCCCCAGCGCCAAGTCTAAAAAAAATATGTCATCACCACAGAAGGACAAATGAGAGGGTAGATTGGGAATCGGAGCCAGCGTGCCGCTTTGTAACAGGTGCAGAAACATGGATGGCTTTTTCATATGCTTTTAAAAATACAATTATGGACATCAAAGGGCTGTGACAGAGGAGCTTTCAGGAGCCCACAATAGATAATGAGTAATTATCTTTGAAATTACTCATCACAAAACGGAAGGATTTCAGTCAAAAACAGCTCAAAATGAAATAGTACACACGGCACTGTTCCATCTAGACACGTCCAAGAACACACTGGAAAAACCACAAAAAATGTCTCTTTTCTGAGGTAACTACATCAGTCACACACCTAGCAGAGTCACATTAACCTAATCATAAAACAGTACGCAGTCAAAGATCTCAATTAGCATGTGGCTAAATTGAGTCAAATTGAAACCAACTACAAAAAAGTAAAAAATAAAATAAATAAAAAAATAAATAAATAAATAAATAAAAGGTATTACGGTAAAAGTGGAACAACTTTTAAAGATCATGACAGTATTTGGAAAACAGAGAGAACCCAAAGCATAGACAGACTTATGGTTGAAGGCAAGTAAGAATTTCTGAAATTCATAATAAAGCAGCCTCACAAATTACTGAAGCATATGCCTTAATGACTGAATGCGGTAGACACTTGTCAAGCTTGCTTGAAGACCACCCAATGACTGCTTTATCCCATGTGTTACCAAGAAAAGGTTTTCCTCATTCATGCCTACAAGACCTGCTAGCTTTCCTTCATGACAAAAAGATGTCTGGCTTAATATTTTAGAGTACTGCATGGCTACATTTTATGTCCCAACATCATGGCAGGAGCATCAGTTACGAATGCAGGAGAACGAATGCAGAGATATGGAAGGTTCTAGAAGGAAACAGGAGCCCACCTTCAATCTTCTTGAGTGCAGCAAGACAGGCGCCCTGGCTGGGGAACTCAAATGGATTGCTGCATGTCCGCAGACTGTCGCACTCACATTTCCCAACGATTATATTGCAGCCAGTTATCAGGTTATCATTGCAAGGCTCAAATCCCAATAGCTGATCATAATCCCAGTTTTCAACTGCAAGGGTGGGGAAAAAAAAAAAAAAAAAAAAAAAAGACAGGAGAGGGACAAAAGTCATGACCTATTCACTATAAAATAACACAAACTAACACCACATTTGTGAGTGTAAGACTACCTGGTTCAGTAGCAACACTAAAACAGGTTCACATACTTTAATGTTTTGGGTTTGCAATTTATTATAAGGTTAATATTTAGACAAATACAACGCCAAAACATTTTGCAATCAGCCACAAAAAAACCATACAACATCTGCACTATAGATTATAGTATGTAAATATTCAGGACAGCAACTGACCTCTAGATACTGCTATCTCAGCAACATTACCAGCTATTATTTGCAGGACAAACACAAATTTGTAGAAGAGCACTGGCACTTTGTTTAACTTTGCCTTATCACTGTATGCATATGTATTAAAACTGCAACATCACATGAGAATAGGTCAGTGCAACAGATGTGAAGGCAGTTGGAGACGCTTAAAAACGACTTGGGACAAAATGAGAATTTTTCAGTTTTTGCTATTGCAAACATGAAGCACCAGCGTACATTATTATGCCTTTTTGAAAAAGCAAATTGACCTTGATCGTTTTGTCATGCGTTTCCCATCAATGTGTACCAAGGAATGCCTTGATAACCGAAATGTGTTCCAGTACTTATTCATCTCTTCCCCAAGGATTCAAGGGAACAAGGATTCAATATAACGCAAGAACAAAAAGTTAACAGAAAGGGACAGAACAAACTTTCAAGCGCCTCCACAAGCGTTACAGTACAAATCTGACAACAGCTTGAACATTTCACACATTAACTGATGTAAATCCGTCAGCAACACTAGCTGGAATTGAGAAGGAAAAAAAAAAAAAAAAAAAACTGATGTTCATATGACCATGCACACCACCTGTCAACAGGTGAGCTCTGATACTTCACCATTTACACTTACCAATAAATACCTATACTAATAAAACTTGACTCTAGAATCTGTACTCAAATTTTGAGTAGTTCTGCATGCAAAAGGTTATATTTCAAGACAGGAGGCCATAAAGTTCAACGGCTAGCAAACTTTCTCATGATGCGTCTTTGGGAAAATAAATTACCATTTCCATTAGGGTACGTTTTATAGAATGTACTGACGCAAGTGCTGGCCCAACAATATCCTTTGATTTTTTGTGCGTGTAAAACCAATGTGAGAAGGGGCCTTATTCTGGGTTAGGAGCTGCGGTACACAAAGACAGGAAAATGTCTCACACTTTCTTGAGAAATGTACCCTAATTGTTTCCATCTGAGCACACCTTTCACAACATAATCTGTTCTGAGCAGAGACCATTTTTTTTTTCCAAGATTCCCATATGCTAATTGCCAACAATGATTTAGGAGGTGTTGCTGGTCTTTTCCAGCATTTTGTTGAGTACACCATCTGAAGCCTACATTTACTTCACAATCCATAATATTTACACACAAGCGGACATGCTATACAATGACATAGCAAGTTTACAGACAAACATACACCATTCATGGGTGGGACCGTATACTCCACACCAGAATAGATCTACACTACAGACCTTAGCATAAATTTACAGTTAAAAGAACATTTATTTTATTTGAATATTCTAGTCCATAATATATTTAGTACTATTTCCCTCAAATGCATATGAAGGATTGGTGTGGAATAGCATTCATCATTATACCTCAGAGTTTGAGATTATTTCTGAATTGAGTGTCACGCATTATATACATCAGTCTAATTAATCACTCAAAAAATCTAAATGTTAATTTTGTGTGTAACGTTTAGCAAGTTATGTAGAGATACGATATATGGCAAATACACTTTGCTTTCGCAGAATTATTGGGTCTGTGCTGCAATTTTCTTTTACGGCCTCCGTTTTGCAACGAAAGAAACTCCACGGACGGTTAACAGCTACACACTGGTGAAACGTCCTTACTGTGTCTGGCAGAAAATTTATGGTTTCTTAACTGCTTTCAGTCTCAAGACCCTGTGCTTCTTCAAATGATGTTGTTTATAGCTCTTGAGATTAGATTTCCATCTCCTAACGACAGAGGAGCATGGTTAAAACTGTGAATCTTTTGCAACCCACTTCTCAGGTTAACGCCGTACAAGGTGCTGAACATTTCATGATGGCTTTTCTTAGAGCAGCATCCTCATATTCTTATTCCATGAATATAACAAAATATAACCACGCCATCAACAGCAGCAAATGAAACATTTCCCATTCACAAAAACTGAAACTGGTTCTCTCAAGAAGTTTTTACGGATGAACAAACCACGCAAAGACCACACTGTCCTACCACTGTTAGATACTGTGGACCTCAGCCTTGCCCAGAGCCAGAGGACATAACAGGCTAGATCAAGGCCATCTGCATAAGAGTCGCAGAATTGTCTCAAGCAGAGCAAAGTTACAGACTTTTTCCAAGTAAAATGAGACACTTTACCAGTCTGATAGAATAATGTCTTGCAGTACCTACATATTATAGTTCATACGTCAAAACAGCTCTGTTCATTGTGGTGGTGTTTTTCAGCTCACATAACCACGGTATTAGCGGTTTCTTTTCATCCTGTCCCTAGTATATCGATACATTTCAACCTCTGGTTAACTTGGATCTTCGGCTATCTAAGATAAATTCACTCGGTCCACTTAGATCCGACATATGCAAAGTTTACTGTATGGGCCTATTGAAGATATGACTAGTCACACGTTCGCAATTTGAATGAAACTTTATCATGAAAATTCCTCGTTTTCTGCATTCCATTAAATTTTACTAGTCGTTCACCACATCTGTGGCTACACTGAAAACAATGGTTTCCCCAAATGTGCAACAGACAATAACACAACCACTTCAAACCATTACTCAACCTGACAGTCATCTGTATATATTTTTTGTTAACTTCACTGGGATATATAAAGGGGAGGCTTCAGTCAAAATTCTAGTTTCTTGAGATGAAAACAACTTAATCGAAAGGGAATCTGAAATGATTTACTACCGAACAACAAATGCTTCATTCAAATGTATCAGTGAAAATATGCGTTACACACAAAGGATGTTCTGTTTTTCAGCCCGCTGTCCACTGTCAATGTTTAGACCAGAGCTATTCAACTGGCAACCCGCAAAACCTTTTGTAGTGCCATGTGGTCACAAAGAATACAGTCAAATCTCACTAACAGTGCTGTGATGGGTCCAGATGTCTCATCCTCAATGGTGAGCTGGGTTATATTACTGTCCCTTGGGTTAAAAAGTATGCCGACCCCTGGCTTAGACATTCCCATTTGTATGGCATTTCCTATGTATATTAGTATGCTGCAATTGGTTTGTGAACTCGTCAGATAAATGCCTATGAAATGCACACTGATTTAATTATAATACAGCAGCACTTAAACCTAGGAAATGTGGGATTAACCAAAGAAGGTTTACCACCTTCACATTCAAAAACACCAAAGCATAAACCCTTGTCACAACAGTCTACAAACATATATTCAGGTGCATCATTATTTTAACACATTCTGGTCACCTTTGAATGAAAAACTATAAAGTACACAGTCTTCTCTGCAGCCATTAACGATGTCCTCGTTTCTGGGGTCATGGGAGTCACCACCCTAATTACACACTGAAAGGCAAGGTATAAACATTACATAATGTGCTTGCATTTAGCATCCTTCATACAGGCAGTACTTGGAGAAGGTCTACAGCTTTAACACTTTAAATGCTTTTAACATTTTAACTGCACAGCCAACTAATTAAGTTTTTCAAAGGAAAACGTCTAGGCCAGCTCATAAGTATTACAGACCTTGTTTGTATATTGCATAACACGCTATAATGCATTATCTACAGGAAAGGAGACATTAATAGCTGTACAACGATTCGTCCATTTTCATCTCTGCTTGGTGCACTCGGTCCTGTTCTGACACGCTTGGAGTTTATTCAGACAGCAGTTGAAGAATGCAGGATTGACACAAAGAAAGGTCAATTTATCTCCGCGGTCGCTTCCTTTCTCCGCGCAACATTATCGCGTATCCTTGTTTTCAAAGCGCAGAACCGTTTGGCAGCGGCGCGCGCTCCAACGCGGCTGGCCAAAAGCGCATTCCTAGCGCGAGCTGAAAAACAAGGGGAGAGGCGGCGCTGTGACGCGTCTCTCCAGCGCGTCTCTCCAACGCGTCTCTCCAGCCTCCATCATCGCAGGCTTAAGATACAAACGACGCCTGTGCCATTTCTACCATTTATCAAATGCTCCCGAGGAACGCTTTTCCAAAACATTTTCCATGTATGCCGTGATAATCCTGGAGTGATTACATTTCAATTACTTTGCAGAATGTTGACATAACTGTGCCAGAAAATTATGTATGAGTCGTTCTCAGTAAAATGGCTATTTTATAGAATTCTGAATTCAAAAATTGAAAAGAAAGCGAGAATAAAGTTAATATAGTTTAAGATTTACAAAAAAAAACTGCACAAACAAGGCACATATTTGTAATTCTCATACCCACTGCTTTCTGCCCATACTACAGGTTCCTTAGAGACCTTTATTAATTACACAAATGATGCAATAAAAGCATAGCCGAAGAGTTAAAAATCATGCTGAAGAGACAGGAGAACCACGTGTCCCATCTTTTCACCTTATAATAAGTTGATGCAGCAATTTTGTATTGTCGTTTCAAAAATCTTTTTATATACATTACTTAGTTCAGAATTAAAAGCAATTGCATATTAATAACCTAGAAAGAAGACCCACTCTTTGTTTAAGTTTGGGCAGTGGTCAGCATTACAATAGATAAATATACTGTATTATAATATCCTCAGTGTGCTCATTTCAATTACAGTATCAGTACATAAGTCAGAGTAAAACAAAAAAATCACTTATTTCCTATTACATGAACACAAAGCACAGCCAAACTAATGAAGTGCTATATCTTGAATTTGCTTTCAGTCTCATCTCTCTCCGATCCTATTTCTGCATTACAGTAAACCTGCTTTTGACAAATGATTGATTGCGTTTGTTATGCTGATATCATTCAAATAACTGCAGCACTTGTGACTGTTAAGATACTGAGAAAAAAACCCCCGCAAGCCCGCTCTCATGTACACAGTATGGCAACAGACCATTTCTAAAGTACTGTTGACACAAGCCAGATTCCTTAAAAGTTTCATGAAGTTTACCCCTGACGTTAGCGTCGTCTAACCCTCAGATAACAATCCTCTTATCTGCCAAGACATAAAGCAAACTTAATATTCTTTACAAATTTCAAATAAAAACATACCATTACAAAGAAACTTTAACCAAACCATTATACCTCTAATAATCAAATACACTTGGATTTATATTAAAAAGGCAATATTTAACATACACATTTGTCATTTCTATACAGGCAGACAAAGGTAAGGTTAACAACAACACTTTTCAACAACAATATACACAAAAAGTGAGTCTATTCACAGAGAGCTAGGACACGGCCCAAAGGCAGAGAGCGTTACGGAGTGAGCCGGTAATGTAATTTCTCTGTCGATGAGCAATGAAGTGTAGCGGGAGTCCCAGAGGACGGCTGACAGCGAGTGTAAACTGGGGAAGCGGGAGGTGGACACGACAGGACCAGTGGAGTTTTAACTGCTTGAGGCACGTGTTCTCAAACAGCACAACAGACCACGTTCCTGGGTCTACACCATGCTACACTAATATCGAAAACATATAGCATTGTCCAACTTACTGTGAGACTTATGGTACATCAAGCTGGAATCACGTTTTTCCTTTTTCAACTCTATGTAGCAGTAAAAACAAGTAATTCTCAAACAGTACACAACACACTAAAGTAGTTCTTCATGCCATGCATTTTCCAAATGAATTTTAAATACTCATTAAAAATAACACCTACCTGAATGCAAGAATCCGTTTAACACAAACTGAGTTCTGGCTGTTAAAACTGTCACTTGTTAAAAGAGCTTGGGGATCTTAACATCTGTACTCAGGTTTTACTTTATTTCAGCTGCCTGCTAACCTCATAACCCGTGCTAAAGAAATGAAAATGTAAGAACTGTGAAAACCAACTTCCCATGTGCATTTGTTGTAGAAATCACAAGTTGGGTCGCGTCTTATTTGGTTTGAGTCACAAGTACAGTCCTGCAGTTAGATCACTTTACCTACCTGGGAACCTGGGCTAGATGTACCTAGAAACCTTATCTAGGTGTAGCTCTGCATCTACTGTGAAGAGCCTACGGAGAATGGCAGTTACATTTCTTTGGCAAAATCTCTTACAATAGCACCATGACATCAGAGTCCAATGCCACCTAGTTGACAAGGGCCTGCTTCAGGTACTGTAGGAAGACTAAGGAGAAACAGCTTCCTTAACATATGTGAGCACACAGCAATGCCCAGTCCGTTCTCCGAGCTCCACACAAAGGAGCTGGTTATTTATTCCTTGTGTGGACCTTTGACCCCTCACTCAACTGTGGTATTTCATGCAATATGGTCATTTAGAAAATGGAAATCGCCTAAACCCTCTGCATCCATTTGTGCAAAACATGGAATACCCTGAGAGATGCTCTACAGTACACGCGAGATAAAAAAAAAAAAAAAAATCCTCGAGCAAAAACGTCCAAAAACACAAATAACTCTGTGTTTTCAGTATGGTTAACTCTGCAAAGTCTGGTCTACTGGCGAAATAACCCATCCAAAACAAAAACCATTCAAAACTTATTCGTTTTCTAGTCTGAAGTAAGCATACAGATGGCAGTTTGAAGGGTTTCCCTGAACACCAAAACCAGTGCTGATTTCCCAACACTGTTCAATGTCTGTTAAGCTGTTCTTTAGTCTTCAGGTTATGTTAGTTTCCTTTTATACTCCTCTGTTCTCAAAGACACTCCAGCTACACAGCATCATGTGTCAAAAGTTCAAACATTCCAGGTGGATTTCAAGTTTTAAAAATGTGAGCAGTATTCAAGGTTTATCCCCACCCCCTTACTCATACCCCACCCCCCATGAAAAAAAAAGAACCCTTCTCTCACTGCCTAAAATATGATGCTTTTAGAGCCTTGGGAGCTCTGTCTTTTAGAATTCTCAATAGCTGAAAGCAGGAAAATGTGCGTGTGTTTCTTTTAACATTATAGGTAATCCTTCAAGGAAATCTTCACAGACAGGAAAGTCACAGTAGGTTTCCATAGCAGCAGAAGAGTGACATCTGTTTGTTTTCATGACCATCTTCTGTCTCACTTTGTGAAAAGACTGTGTGCAAAATGCATGGAGTTTCTGAGCCATGTGACAAAGAGTTCTCTTACATTAATCAGAACTGAGCGATGGCTGAACACTTGAAGTCCTACAGAAACTGGTTTAAGCAAATTCCATTAATTACTAAATTAGCAAGTCAACATTCATTAGTCTTATTTGTCACAAATCAAACAACCAAAACTGTTCTATTAATATCTTTATTGAGTATGAGGTAGGGATGTCATTAACAGACACGCTATTTATATAACCAACATAATGGTAACGTAAAATCAAATTAAAGAAGCCCCGAGCTGGATCACAAAACGTGTTTCCTTATATATTTCATGTATTCATGCACTAATGTACAGTTAAGCATCATAACCATGATACGTAGCAAAAGAATTTCAAAAAGGCAATAACAGCATGGATGATTTTAACTTTTTTAACTGAACATTTTTCAATTCTTTTACTGCACCATATTTTTAGGAACTTATGGACGTAAACATAAGCTTTTAGTGGGTATTTATCAAAAGGTTTTAGAGATGGCATTTGGGCAAAAATGTTGAAATCAGATGCAGTTTACAATCCCTATAGAAATTCTGGGCATACTTTTCTACTGGGTTGTAGAGAACGTGCCAGCTTTGGACACTACGCAATATATATATATATATATATATATATATATATATATATCTCACATTATGAGGACGTCTTGGACGTAGTCAAACTGAAATCAAGTGTGGACTTTCATCGGGACACTGGCATGAGCGACGTAAAAAAGGCACTGGGGTTGAAAGCCACTGAACGTGGGATTCCTGCCTTGGTGATTTAGATGCTTTTTATCCTTAAAAGTATTCCAGCAGAAGGCACCAGTGAGACAAACCACAACCAGTTCAAAATACAGGTGAAACATCATGTTTATTCGTCGGTATGTCTTTTTCATGCAAGCCAATGTATTCCACTTTTCCGAGTTACCAAAATGCAATCATCTGCTAAGGGTCACCAATGTTTTACAAACCTTAGAAGTGTACGCTTTATATTATTTCCAAAAACGTGGTAACTGTCAGCAAACATCATCCAAAGCGACACGAAACTATTAATGTAACCTGCGTATTACAACAACGTTCACACGTGACTGTTGCGAACTACACAGATACAAAGTTAGCGCACTGATACCAAAACACTGCGGCAGACAATGTCCATGTGTGAAGTGCACTTTCACCTGCGCTGCATGTCAGCAGCGACCTGTTTGGACAGCCCGATCGCCATCACCACCGAGACGTCCGTCAACTGGAGACGTGAAGCACGGAGGCTGGAGCGCAGGCAGAGCCGCATAGCGCGCATTCCAGAGAAAAACCAAGAAACCCCGACGGAAACGCTGGGGCTGGCACAGCGTCCAAATACAATACCCGAAATGGAAAAGCAACATGCTGCAAACACATTAACCAGCTCCATTACTCAGACGCTCCTTCGGCCCGGCTGTTGTTAAACAATACGCGCAGCAGCAAAAGGACACACATAAACATGGTTTAGAATAACCACTACACTGCTGCAGACAACCCTTGTATGACTAAAACTATTACAAATTAACAAAGAAAATCAATAACTAACAGTTTAAAACTGATCATTAACAACTTCGCAACGTGTTAGGTATTCCGAGACGCCACCATGAAAGATCGTAATTTTTACAACCACACTTTGACCGGGTCGGGTCGCACCTGGTGTGCATGATTCCTCCTTTCATCCTCGCCCACCTCCTCTGTTAGGTTAACATCTACTATGTCCTCGCCAAGTTCCTAAACGAAAACAACTTTTCTCGAGGGTAAGGGGTGTGGGGGCAATAAAGGGTATTATTTAAAGACATGACACGTACCTTCACACACCCCGACCTGATACTGCGTGATGGAGTGTCTGTTCACAGGTGGTCTGAGCACACACCGGAGCCCCCGATCGCAGGTCCCGTACAGACCGTACACGCCGCCGCAGCTCTCGTTCTTCTGCTTGGCGCAAACTGAGCAGCAGCCGCAGATGCCCAGCACCAAGCCGCCCGGGCAATGCTTGGGCTCCTCGCACTTGGACTTGTCGCAGGGCAGACACAGCAGAGCTCGGCTGCTCTTCGCCACCAGGATCATGAGCTGGGAGATCAAAATACATTTCACGAGAAGGTACATCCTGGACGAGGCCATGCAGGAGGAAAAAAACTGAATATATATCCAACCCGTCCCCCAGACCCACAGACACTACTGTAAAATAAAAATCCAAGCTCCAACCGCACGGTTTCAATATCTTATCAAAACCCCAAAAACGCACAGCGATCCAGATACTTGAAAGAAGATCTATGGGTCCAGAAAACAGCGCCTAAACGTTCAGTAGCGTCGCTTTATATTTTCCTTACGTAAAAGTTTGTTGTTCTGTAAGCCACCAAAGAGGAGGATTCTTTAGATACACAGAGCTGTTCAAAAGCAGCAACTATCTCACGCCGCAGAGAAAACACATTATAAATGCGTTATAGTAAAGCCAAAGTTTTGCTCCAGAATGTTTCCACGAAGGAAACTTTCCTTTCTCTACTCATGCGTCTTTTTTTCTCTGAGGTTTTTTTTTTTTTTTTTTTTTTTTTTTTAAAGGAAGTTAATATATTGATGTTAAGCGGAGAAGGACAAAAAAAAAACAAAATATATTTTTTAACAATCCCCGAAAAAAAAAGTGCAAAAAAAAAAACAT
>JABJVR010006016.1:0-12899 GCA_025773905.1 Chitala chitala | reverse complement strand
GTCCAGCTGTGGCACAAACAACTTTACTTGCACCTGACATTAGAACAGAGACAGCAGCCTTTGAAGTTCCCGGACAATTAATCTGCAGTTTCAAAACCAGTAAACTGTCAGAATAAGATTAGTTTTTGCTGGCTTGCCACGCTCGCCCCCCCACCCTCCATGCTACATCGTTTGACTGTCTCAACATCATGCCTAATTAATAAGAAGGACAGTGAAGTCAGGGCTGTGGCTAAACAGACGCCTGCCTCCCTTTGTAAATACTGCGTTTTTATACAGTCAAGTTTCTTTAAAGCACATTTAAGAACAACCGGAGTTAGCCAAAGCCCTGTACAGTATTAAATCAACAAACATCCACAAATACAGAATCACAAGACAGAGCAGATTAAAGCAAGAATTAAGATTAAAACTAATTAAAATAAAATGTATAAATGAGATAGAATAGAATGTGAAATAAAGCAACATTGTATGACTCAGCTAGAAGAGGAAGCCAGTGAGGAAAAAATTGTTGTAAGTCTGGACTTGAAAATATCTAATGTAGAGGCAGCCCTGATACGTGGGATATATTCTGTGATCCAATCTGTTCCAGGTCCTTTGGACCTAAATGAAAGTGTTTTACCAAATAAGGCCCAACTCCAGGAATTTTTCTTTGCAAAGGCAAGCTTTGTTCTTTGCATGATGCTTTGTTCTGTGTAGCCCGCTGCTCACGTCCATCTGGCGTTGGGCGCATCCTGACACCCAACCCCTCGGGTGGTGGCCGTCTGCGGTCGGTCGGGGCGTGAGTGAACCCGAACCGACTAAATGCACATCGACGGGGCGGGGACACGGAGACAGCGGCGTTCGACATCGCCGTGGGCACTGGAAAAAAACGAACAACTTGGTTCTGACAATAAGCGCTTGAGCTAGTAAGTGCCAGGGAACATGAAAGGCACTTGGTTCTGCTCGAGGGCCGTAAACAACATGAGGGCCCGAATGGATTTTGATCGTTAAGTGGATTAGCATGATGGGCAGCACTGTGCAGACGGGACTTGGAGTCACATAGTAGCCACGAATCTCCGGGGGGGACGCGGAATGCCTGGTGCAGATGGCCTTCCTTATGAATTATGGATAGCCCCCCCCCTATCCTCCTCCACTCCAGCTTGCATCCAGCCTGGGTAATCAGTCTCCGTGCCCACGCGCTTGGAGATGCAGGCGATCTGTGCTACAGCTTCATACTGCGCCAGATCTGGGTTGGAAATCACTTCCCCTCCACTGAATTGCTGAAAAACATAAAAAGGCGTGGGTAGTTTGTGAGCGCGTGGCTCAGCTGAAAAATGACGGGAGGTAGGGAGGTGTGGGGAGGGTGAGAGGCTGATATTACACTGATTCCCACCCCCCACCTGAGCAGCCCTTGCTCAGCGTGTTGGGAGCTCAGGCATTGACTGTCAAAAGCAACAGTGAGAAAATGTTGTCATCCACCTGGAATCACCCATCCAGAATGTACTTAATTTAGCTTGTGCCTCATCCCATTAAATAATCACCTTTCCCTGTCCGCTAATTATCATTAAGCACCGCCATCTGCGGTGTGGGTGGAGCCAAACTGAGATGCCACAGGTGTTCAGACCTAGGTGGACAAACTGTTTATAAGGCTTCAGCTATCTTGGCTTTCTGTCTTGAATAGATAGTCAACATTGAGATGGCTCAGTGCCTTGTTCAGAGTGCACACTGCCTGGGATCTAGGTCACCCAAGACCCTGCAATGAATAAGCAGTTGGATAATGGATGGTTGGTTGGATGAAAAATAACAGCGAGAAGTTGGATGAAAAATAACAGCGAGAAGAAAAATTACCCCAACAGAACAGCAGAAAGATCTCCACTGTGTAACATCATGTTGAGCTTTATCCAGTGTCCATAGGTTACATATAAACAGACATTTTATACTGGTATTAAGTGAAACAGGCTTCAGCATAGTTAATTCTCCCAGAGGGCATGAACTGGCATCGTACCAAGATTCCCTCTATTGCTGTTTCATTTTAAAGGGGTATAATTCTTTCAGCTGTCCACCAGGACCATGGGTAACACAGAATTCAGACAATGCTTCTTGCCAGTCAAGTAACTAAAGGGTTATTCATTGCAGTTGTATCCTGTTTTCCTCCCATCAGCTGTTAACCTGAAAATTTTCAATGTACAGAGTTAAATGTGTTTTTATATTATGCATAAAGAGGGTCTTGTTTGAAAGTCAGCAGGAAGCCTCTGGTTAAAGCACTGGCAAACAGAACTACGCACCTCTAAGAAGTTCGGTAAACATTGGTTTGCGTATGTCTAGAGAAATACTTGCCCCCCTAAACTTACTGAGGTGTAGCTATGCTGTTTTCTTGCGGACCCGATACGGAATCATTTTTCAATGATATAGTGACGGACACCCTTTTGAGTTAAGGCCCATCAGAAAGCAAAGTAGTCTTTAACCAAAGACTCGCAAAGCATCAAAGTGACTTTGCTGTCACAGAAACAAGGTTTGCTGACAAAATGCAAACGACATGCCAGTGTCTGACGGGTTACAGAAAAGTTCAAAGGGTTAATCATTTCCACAGAGCACTATGTAATGACTTCTAACTTTATCGCCTGGCTGAGCATACAAAGTAATTGCTCTGGGAAAACGTAGGAATAAAAATAGCAAATGCAGTCAGAAAGGGTACAATCTATAACATTTTTCTCGAAGGACATTAGTAAAACATTTTAATAACTCACTTCTGCGAGACAGCAGTAACGTCCGACTTTAATGCCAACTCCTCCCATCATGCAATCTGCCGTCTTTGTGCCAATCTCTAATGCCAGCGGCCAAACACGCCTCGCAAGGCAGACGCTCGTCGGAAGAAAAGGAGAGTGAGAAACAAATGCAAATCGCAGCATGTCGTATTGCGTTTCCTCTGTAGCCAAAGTATGTGCGGTCTGATTTGGTGCCCATTTCCAGCAATGCCCACCTTTAGTGAAAAAAGCACATCGGCAACTACATCACCACAAGGCACAGAAATGATCCTTTTCATCCAAGAGCTTTTAAAGGTGGATGTGATGTTTTCTTGTGGGGGAGGGGGAGCCACTCTGTTGTCAGGTCCTTCTTAATTAAACCCAGGGATTTTTTTTTTCCCTTATCACAAACAAACTGAAAATATGGGCAATATAAATGCAGACAAGAAATTAAAGACAAACACAAATAACAAAATCCCTGCTGGGACTGGGTGCAGGGTCAGGAAAATATTCTGTAAACACAACAAAGCAGGACAAACTTTGATTATTCTCTTAAGGACAAAATGACAAAATAATGAAATATTTGGCCGTACCAGACTGGACAGAGAGGTTTGTAATGGCTTGTGTAACTGCCCATGTGTTGTGCAACCATGCTTGTTAAAAGTATATTAACATTAGTGTGGGAATGAATCAAATGAACCATTAATGAGGTTAATTTCACCTGAAGAAAAACAATTCATTTCCATACACTTGGCAGAACAGGTTTTCATGCATCCTGTCGTGTTTGTAAAAAAAAAAAAAAAAAATGTAATAATAAATTCACAATTTATGGATGCAAGGAAAATTATCACGGCCGACTTGCATTTGGCATGTCTCTGATCTCCTAAGAAAGATGTGTGACAGGCACTTTGTTATGTTTATATATTTAGTGCTATTCAGACATTAGGGAGCCAGTTTTCATCAGTGTGGAAATTATTTCTGGTGTCACTGACATAACTGAAAGAATGGTAGAATAAGTGACATTTCCCAGATGGTGGACACGCTTCATCTAAGGCGACGTCTCCTGGCCACCTCTGATGGTACTCGTTATGATGTCATTGGTGTTCCAATTCCAATTAAATGATCAGGTGTACTTCACTGGCAACATAGCTTAGTTCAAGGGTTTCAACACTCAAATAGGCACATTTAAACAATCTAACATTTAATTTTTAATCTTTTTAAAATAGATTTTTAAACAATGATTCTAAATGGCCTTTTATTTGGTCTCCTTCGTTTAGCTACCCAACGGAAAGCTTTGGCTGTGGCCAAGACAGTGCTAATCACGGCGTTAGGGTCGTCCATGTGTGTTAATTCACAAGATCGGCAGTCTCAGCCTGTCACATAACTTTTCATCCTCCACGCCAGGGTCAGGGGGTCGGGGATGTGGTGATGACCCACCCCTGCCAACACAGCAGCCAGGAGACCTGTGTGGAGTATACCTGGAGCTCTGCAAGTTCAACCAGAAAAAGCAAACTTTTTCTGTCATGTGCAAACAACACAAAGAACACCTTTAGCAGGGGCGCCCCGATCTCCGTGGCCCAGGGCAGCACAAAAACCTATCACTGGCCATGTCAATGCTGTCAAAATCCACAAGATACAAAATCGGAAGTGTTCATGATCATCGAGACACATTATTATTCAGAAATAGATTCTAACATTTTAACAAGGCCACCCGCTGGCAAAACGTTTGACCGAATTATTGTAACGTCAAAAGATTTTAATCGCTTTTTTTTGCCTCCATATGCTGCAGTCAGGAGATTAAACTAGAATAACTCCCTTAATTTACTGACCTAAAAATAACAAAACTGTCTCTCCGCCTCAAATTGCCAGTTATGTTAAAGGCATGAGAATACCCTACAAAACTGGAATGGTTCACTCTTCCGTGTCTCTTTCCCAGTCACCGGAGCTCTCTCTACGTGCAAGTACACATGATGACACTGCCAGTTTAGCAATGCCAGTCCTCTTTTCCTAAAACCTTTATTTAACTGTTGTTGGGGTGATTGGAAGAGGGAGGAGCTAGAATAGTTATGTTACTATGGCAACAAGCAGAAGCAGTCTTCTTGTTCATTTGCGTGATAGACACTGATGCTGTGCAGTGACTAAGACCTACAAGAGAAAACACTGAGACACAAGCAACGGTCGTTATTAGGTGAGACTCTGTTTTAGCGAGTCTGTAAGGTAAGGAAAGTGCGTCCATGCCGTAAGCTCCAGTACCAACATCTACTGTGTCATATCAACCCTCCCTATGAGTGAAAACGTGAATTGTGACTTGGTTATAAAAAGAACCTGGGTTGGAAATGCAGCCCAGATATGGCTGTGTTTTAATGACAAGCCATTAAAATTTGTGACCCAACAGTAGCAGAAACAGCTAATTTACATTTGTCAGCTTTTTATTTTTCCTTAATTATTTGTACTTCTAACAAAACTCAGGTGGACTTTGTCTCAGACAGCCTGCGGGCGCTGACACAAATCGCCAGCGGATCTGGTGGACGAGGACAGCGCATGGGGGCACGTCATGCGAGCCACATGCTCGGAAACTGCACCAGAGGTCAAAGCATTCTAAGAATAAACCCCCTGAATCAAGCCTTTTGTTAAAGAAGAACAAAAAGGCTCTAAGTAAGACTAATGTCAGAAAAGGAACTGAAACTGACAATGATGACCTCAAGGACCCTTAATTAACACAGCCAGCTGGCAAAGTGATCTCCAAACACCAAGCAAAATCCCACTCAGGCATTTCAAAACACTGCTAAGGTTTTGTGGCTGAGGGTGACATCAGTTAGCAGCAGTAAAAGCAGACCTTCATAGGTCAGATCTCAAGAACATGGTCCAATAACTGTGGTCCAACCAAACAGACTCTCAGAGACTCATAGGGTCAGGGTTCATGAGGGGTCAGCTGTTCAACTGATAGTCCTTCGACTACATACTGAACTTAGACAATTACATCCTTTCCTTACTGGTTACTTTTATCAGTGTGTATCAAATGTTATATCTGTGCGTTTCTGAAAAGAAAAAAAAGAAAATTTTTGTTTTTTCCCCCCCTGTAATTTAACTACACCCAAGTGTAATGTTCTGTGTTTTGCTTCCTATAGAATGTTTTCTTAACATCATACATAAACAGAAATAACAGTGAAACATAAACATCCCCCACAATGACGCTGCGATAAACAAAGAAAAAACCAGGATCCACTCAGCCATCAATATAAACTCTAAATCAATGTAAAAAAGATCAAAAATGAGCCTAAAGTTTATCCATAAAATAAATCTGAGTTTTGTGACAACTACATTTCCATTTCGGGAATACGAGAAAGTACCCTAACTGTAATAAAAAGCCTTTCTCAGGCAAAAAAGAAGGGTCAATATAGCTTTTGTGTCATCTGCATCAGTAACATTTAACAAATAAAATACTGGCACTGTATTTTAATGTAAAAGCACTAACCTAGGACCGCCATGTTAAATTGTTTATTAAGTGGTAAAATTGTCTACTCCAGCTTTTCAGTCTGCTTTTTTTTTTTCCCCCTCTTCTTCTTTCTTCTTCTTCCCAACAGTCAGCTTTTCCCGAGGTAAGGACAAGTATTTATGTCACCCTGGGTCTTCTCATTGTACCGGAGGAAGGCCGCTACTAGGTCCTCGCAGAGCTCTGCAGACGGGCTGTTTACTGAGCAAAGTGTGCAAAACCCTGAGCCAGCAGAAGTGTTAACTCGCGTGCAGGAGTAGCGCCCCGACACTCCGCAGGAGGTGTCAAAGGAGGACCAATTCCGGCTGACGGCTATTTTTAACGCAGCTCCCATCTGCCGTTTGTAGCTAGAAAGAAATCTGCTGTTAGCAGCAAAAAGGAAAAATTGCACCATCAGTTCTGCCACATGCACATTTCTGCCTTTTCCAGTTTCCTGTGCACACGCAAAGTCGGGGCAAATGTGGGGGTTTGCAGTCTTTGGAGCTTACATTTACAAACAGCCGATCGTGTGGTTTGGTTTTAATTAAAAACACTTTACTGACCGATTACGGTCTGTTTGACCGTAATCGGTCAGTAAAGCAGAAACGAAAGCTACGTGCTCTCAGAACACAGCACACTCCACCAGGCCCTTTTACTGCTGTGCTGCATGCCACCGGTCTGTAACTAATGTTCAATTAGTTTTTTTTCCCCCCTTTTTTCATATAAAAAGACAAAAGTACCCAACAATTACCCATCTTTATTTTTTAAACAATTCCAGTAGCTCTTTCACACGAACACTTGCCTTGCAGATAAAGGTCTCAGAACAGGACCAGTTCACTATAGAAAAAACACATGAAGAAATTACTTTCACAGTATACCTTTGGAAATGTATTGTAACAGAAGATACTAGATTTCCAACATGACCTATTCAAGAAGCAGACATTCCTCCTAAATTCCTCCTGTACCCAAGTTTGTTTATCAAGTTGCCAGGACACTTACACTGGTCATTTACATATCATTCGTCTATATGTTTATCATACACAGTATCATAAATTAAACCCTTACAATTTTGACAAATCATTCTATACACGTAGCATATAATGAGTCTCCTGAATTTCTCACTGAAAAAAGGCCTTGGATATTAACAGTTAAACCAGTACCTGGTGACTGACACATTTTTAACGGATTTCTACTAAATATGGCTCAAAAAAAATGTTTGGAGGTAACCAGTGTGAAAATCCAGAACTTCCTATTAACAGAAGTGTTCTGGAAACATATAAAACATTTTTTTTTACCCATATAAAGTTATACCTTGTCAAAGGCACTGAACCATTTTTAATCTCTGAAAAAAACAAACAGGTGAATGGCTAAATTGGAATGATTCAGACAACCTGTATAACGCTGCTTCATCTTTACAGCACTGCTGATGATCTGATTGAAATAAGCGGTAACCACCTCGGGCCAGGACGTGCCTGGCTTTGTTATACCACTAAAGTCTGTCCGGATGTCACCCACCCTGCCCCGCCAGGCACAGCTGGAGCTGGCACACCATGGCTGTAATATCCTGGACTACAGGACTCTCGGTCCAGAATGCGGCTATTATTAAAGTTATATTTTAACAGTCCAAGTTGACAAGTTCATTCCCAGCACAGACTAACCCCCCCGGGTGTTGTGTCCCTATCCAAAGCAAGGAGGAAAGAAAGAAAAAAAAACTTTTGTTTTGTTCATTTAAAGGTTACTGGAGACATTCTGGAACACTTGGTGATTCGTCCCTTTTACCTTATTCTAAAATGTAAATAAAGTACACTCCAAATTCTGAAATTTTACTAGCTTGCTACTGAAATTCTGGACTTGGAAGGGGGAAAAGGGAGTCAAAAATGTTCCTATGAGCTTTCTCACGTAACTACGGTAAAGTCAAATCTGAAGGTCTGCTGGAACGCACACCAGCGAGCTGGACCGCGCCGAGGCGGGAAGCCATATGCCTTGGATGAAAAAATGTTTGCATTATGGTTAAACAGGTGTCCCGCATCCAAGAGCAGCAGGATGCCGCGGTGAAGGACGTTCTCCTTGTCACGTCGACGGACGCCCCTGTGGTGACTCGGGGGGGGGGGGAACCCAAAAATCACACGCTCTGAATTCTGCTAAAAATCCAACAAGTGCAAACTCCAGCTGTACAAGGTCCCTGTGTGCAGCTTGCAAAGACATTCACATGTTTCGAATATTTATGGTATCTTCAGGCAAACTCGCCGCCTTCCTCTGATGACACATTACGTTAATAATACTTGATTTCCTTATCATTCATTAATTTCCCAAACCGCTTAATTCTGTTAAGGGTCATGGGAAGCCTGGAGCCCAATCCAGGAGACACAGAGCACAGGGGACACCCAGGGCAGGGTGCCAACCAACTGCAGGGCACACACTATGGGCAATTTGGAAACACCAGGCAACCTAACCTGCATGTCTTTGGACTGTGGGAGGAAACCGGAGAAAATCCACCAAGCACAGGGAGAACATGCAAACTTCCCCCACCCACCCACACACACACAATCAAACCCCCAGCCTAGAGGTGCGAGGCGACAGTGCTAACCACCACGCCATGATTTCCTTATCAACAGTCATCTATTTTATGAATACTATGCTGTGACAACTATCTTGTTAATAATCTTGATCCTCTTTAAGCAGGAGAAAAAAAAAAAAATGCAGCCGGCATTTGGATAAAAAAAAGCAATTTCATTTTGACCTGAAACCTTATGGGTCTTCCAGATATATTTCAGTTCTTGTTGGCTGTAAAGTGGCTGTCCTGTACACAAAAGTAGTATCTTACAGTAATTCCTACAGCCAGCAATTGCCCCGACCTCTCTTTGAGACCAACCAAGGCTCACTAAACAGTAAACAGCAGTCACTCATCATTAAGAGCCCGACTGGATTTAAACTTTAATGTCGTCTTTTAATGCTCCCTTCTGTTTTGGATCGTTTGAACCTCTTCCCATGCCCAGCCTATCTGGCTGACAGTAATCCTATCCCGAGACCTGCAGCGTTTTGCATTTACAATGAAACACAACCCAAGGTCCACCAACGGACATAGAAAGAAAAAGCAGTTGGAAACAGGACGTCAGTGTACAGCCCCCATCCCCCTCCAACTTCACCAGGGCTGGTTCTGAAAGTTGGGCTGTATATAGGAAACGCCGGGACCTGGTCACTCAGCCCCTCCTGTGGGTGTATGGTTCAGGCCAACCTCTGTGGGACAGCGGCCTACATGCATGCGCAGCACGCCCCTCTTGTGTAGGTGCCAAAGCTGCAGGAATTCCTCGGGCATGGCGTGGAAACCGGAGAAGGGCAGCACGTTATCGTAGTAGTGGTGACTTACAAACTCCTTGCTCAAGTCCATAGAGAAGGGCCAGAAGCCATAGAGAGTCACCTCCTCACACAGCCCCAAAGCCAGGCTTACAAGGAAGAGGCCAGTGGAGAGGCGCTTGGCCCGCACGCCACGCTCCCTCCAGAACCGGCCCACGCTCTTCAGGAAGTCCGGGTTGGCGAACAGCACCGTCTGGTTAGCACCGCTGTCGGCGAGCGTGTGGAAGACCCGCAGGGACAGCTCCGTGCCCGGCTTCATGGAAAAGGCCGGCATGTAGATGTAACTGGAGCCATACGCCTTCATGCTCTGCACGAAGAACTTCCGAGACCACAGCAGGTTCTGGAATCTGAGGTAGAGCAACGGCAAGTGTGACAAAGGGCGCGGTTCTGCCAGGAGAGCATCTGGTTGCACGCCTAACCCAAGCCAGTTGCACGTTTATCAACTAATGGCTGCCAGAGTAATTTGTTAAATTATAAAACTGGCAGCAGTAAGCACTGTAAACTGACCACTGACCATGCAGGCTTGCCTCCCCATTTCCATTTATGTTTGTTACTCTTTTAAACCTTTTATTTATCCAAAACGATGGCTCCTGAAATCAAGGCAAGCCAGCAAAGGAACAAAGAAATAGGCTGGATACTGAAGTGAATAATAAAAGTTTAAGAAGTCTCTCTCCTGTACTCTGTAAGGGACTAAATTGTCCTTTTACAAGAACCACATGCAGCAGTCCAACAGGTGTATTATTTGGACAATGTTTTTATCTGAATAATTACTGGGGTAACGCTACACCCCAACACAGCAGTACAGACGCAAAAAGTGTTGCAGGTGCTGAGGATGACTGTATGCAACATTTCCTGGGAAAAACATTTCTCATAAATTCAAGCATTCCTGCCAGCAAAATGTAATGTGTGTATTAATCACAGTCTTTGCCTATAAAAGATGGCTGATTCTTTTGTCTGATCTACCTCACAGCCCTGTGATTTTCAAAAGTAATAAGGGAACTTAGAAAACATCCTCCTGCTTGTGAAGAGGAATTTGATGAATTCTTTTTATTAGAATTTTTCTTTCACCAACTGCATATACATATAAGCTTGTCTGATTTCCACAAAATAATATTTATCCATGGTTCTTTGATGAAAATATGAAATGCGAAAGTATGGAACCATGCTAAACCGGTCATAATTGTTTCTGAAATTTTTTAAAAAAGAGCAAAGTATAGAAAATTGTGTAAAACTTCAAAAAGCAATAAAAGATATTATAACTGCACAAGGTAGTATATTCTATTCTGTGTATCTTTTACATGTCAAAACAATAGCAAACTGCCTTGAGAAACATCTGAAGAATCCCAGATGAGTGTGAATCTGAGTCACCCAGTATAATGGATGTCCTACCAATATCTTCTCAGAAACAAGACAGAGTGTGACAGTCTGTGAGGTGTACCATACCTTTTCTCAATGATGCTTGGGTTTGCCGTCACCAAGTGCGTTCTGGTCCCTACATCCTCCGCATAATCTTTGGACAACGGCGGAAGGTTGCACCTGCAGATGATCCATGTAGAGAACACCATTGGTGTTCACCTAACATACAGCCGTTGGGGTTTATAAAACAATACTGCAAAACTAAGTGGTGCTGACGGATTCACTGCGCGTTTTACGACACACAGGGAGCTTATTACAACTTAAGTTACTTGGTTACAGCAATGGTCTTTTGCAACAATATACCTCCAGCATAACCATTCATACCAGGTCTTCTCTGCATTGTATTGTGTCACCTTGATAGCTGTTATTGTTTTAAAGGTTGAGGAACAGATACATGTTAACTGCTGATGGAATTTCTCACAACATTCCAGCTCAATGTGAAAAAACTACCGAAAGTAAATCATTGCAGCAGATGTTAAATGACCGCCATGAGGTGCCTACCTCATGATGAAGTCGGCCTGATCGATATCCCTGCCGCACCCGCTTTGCTTCAGGATCCCTCCGTTGCCGACGACAGAGCACTTGTGCAGTGGGAACTGCAGCGGTGTCTCCTAGCAACACAAAGGTACACGCACACACAGGCCATTAACCACGTTCCACTGGTGCGCGCACCTTGATATGGACTTCTGCACCATTAGCATTATGAAGTCCAGCGCAGGTCGAAAAATGCCAACTGCCAATCGGGTTAAGTAAAATCGTTAGTGTAATGTAGCAGACGTAGGCTGGGCAGGTCTAATAGCAGACTGTTTCACTGCATTTATGTTCCAAGCCACTGTCCTTAAATGTGAAAGCAAACCTTTTTAACGTTCTGGCCGGAGTCACTCTTAACCCAACATGGACACATTAGGACCAGCAAAAGAGGGGAACCATGTCATGATTCGTGAGACCTGACTACCCTACTGGTGCATTCAGAACTTATTTACGCAATATTGTGGGCTGGGGGGGGACAGCACCCCAGACAACAAAACTATAGAAAGAGATGGGATCATCAGGGAAAGTGCATGACTAATCAGAAGTATCTAGACAAGCATACCAACAACATGATTAAACAGATGGACAACTTCTGCAGATACATGACGCACAAGCCAACACAAAACATGCTAACGTCCTGCCAACTTTCTGGAAGTTGGAGAATAAGAGCCACTGTACCCTGCTCCGGCTGGGAAAACAGGCAGGCAGCCAAGACGGTGAGCGCGCCTCTCTACTGCTTCATATTTCCTTGTGTCTGCTGCACTCTTTCTGTGCCGCCAATGGGGCTCACAACCGACGTTCAACTAGCGCTGAGCTACACACGTTACTCACGTCACAAATAGGGCTGCGTGGAAAGCAGCATTATGGTTCACAGCAGCGTTTATATCAGGTGAAAAGAGAATTAACAACACAGAATAAGTACTTTGTGAAACAACAAAAGGCTTACTGCTGATAATGTCTTTGGGATGTTCTCGACTTGTCTTTGTAACTTGTCTCAGAATTGTATAAATGGCTTGATCTACCAGTGTATTTAACCCTTCCATGCATGAATTATGAAAGGCACAGTCAGGATTACTTTCCTTAGTATTTTTATTACTCTTTGGGCATGAAGAAGAGAGAGAGAGAAAAAAAAAAAACCCTGGACATTTTTTTATCATGCATTTTTCAAGACGTTCTTTACACGTCCAGCCAGGTGGACTGCAAGCGTTTCAGTTTTGAACAAAGCTTTTAAACAGGTGTCCACTGTATGACCACTATGCATGATCTATACTTGATCTGGTGTAACAATTTTCTGAAACTGGTTATATAATGTATAATAAGAAACATACAAACTATCCATCCATCCATTATCTTAACCGCTTATTCCTGGTGAGGGTCGCGGGGAAACCTGGAGCCCATCCCAGAGC